>VZRF01000295.1:546979-646473 GCA_013396875.1 Vireo altiloquus
CACCGCGCCGCGCCCGCGAATCGGGACCCCCCCCCCTCTCCTCCCCGACCTCCTACCAGCCCCGTAAACAACAACTTCCAGCCACGTCCGTGTCCCCTACGGGTGGCGGGGAATTGGTCATCGGCCGCTTTCCTGTTGTCCCAGCAATAATAAACACCCGCTCCCCCAAATCTGTGTGCTTTTTCCTTCTTTTTCCTTTTTGTTTTCTGTTCTCCAGCGGCGGCGTTGGGCAGCGCGGGGAGAGGGCGAGCCGGGTAGAGGCTCCGCCGAATCGAACCTTTTTGGTTTTGAGAAGTAAAAAAAATTACAGTAATAATAATAACAATAAATAGCAGTAAAGCAGGAGGCACTGCCGGGGCGAACTGGTCTTACGCCCGAAGCCTCTCTCTGGTTTGTTCCTTTACTGGGTTTGGAGTTTTTTTTGGGAATATGAAGCAGATCAGCTCCAGCTCACAGCTGAACTCATATCATGTTTCCTCGTCTGCTTTTTGATGTTTGCTTGTTTGTGTGGTTGGTTTCGGTTTGTTCCTTTTTTTTTCCCCTGGTATTCTTGTTTGGTTTTGTTTTGTTTTTTTCTGCCCGGCAGGGAACGAGCGCTTCGGGACGTGTATTGAGGCAGATGGGAAATTTAAAGATTTTAAGGGCTGGGAAGAAAAAGCCACTTTTTCAGGATTGATGCAGCTGTCTAAAAATTAATTTAAAGAAAATAAATGAAAATACCCTGGTCTCAGTTCTGGTTTTGCTGGACTGCTGGGGCCGCAGCCAAGCGCCACAAGGAGGGTATCTCTGCCGCAGCCGGTGCCTGCTGCCCCGGCCCCAGGCGCTCCCGGCCGCGGAGGGCCGAGTCGCTGCGGGGAAGGGCAGTGTTGGTGCTGACACGGAGGGGCATTGGAGATGGGGGTCCCACGACACCCCACATTTTACACAGTGGAGGGAGTCGGGGCAGGCTGGGTGCCCGGAGCAGCGGCGCTTCCCGGCCGGCCGCAGGCACCTGCTCCGGCTGGAGCCTCTCTCCTGCCCGCGGACGTTTCCCGGGGCTGCGGGAAGGACAATTCCGGGCGTTTTCTCTTTCTGACGTAACCGAGACCCCCTCATTTACCCCCTCCCCAAAGCGGCGGCCGGATGGCGGTGGGTCCGGGGAGGCCGCGGGGCCCCGCGCAATGCTCCGCGCCTCGTCACGTGCCGCCGCCTATGGATGCTATATGTGCACGGGTACTGGCTCAAAATACACCTACATCTCTCCCTGTGTGTATCTGTATCTCGGCGAGCTGAGCTGTGGTGCCGGCAGCAGCGAGGCTCCCCCGCCTCGCCCCGCCGTGCTGCGCCGGCTGGGTGCTCTTCCCTCTCCGGGAGCAGCCCCGGCCAAGCGGCCCGGCCCGTGGCTCCGCTTTCAGGAGGCGACCGGCACCGGGAATCGAAGGACACATCTCTGGGTGTTCGTCAGCTGCTCCCCCGGTGCCCGGGAGGCGTGTGTGCGCCCGCACCTCCGAGGCACGTTCGGTTATTTTCTGTACCGGAGAAACATTACCGAATTGTTACCTCCAGCCACACAATAATCCCCTAAAATAATAGCTGGCAGAACACAATCAGCCCTGGAATCAAGAGCTTCATCCGCAATTAAATGAATGTTTAAAACCCCCCCCTGCATTCACAATATCATATCATTTAGTCGCACCGAAATTGGGTTTATTTATATTTAAGTTAGCAAAATTGAAATCTTTATCCCAAAAGCGAGCGTGGGTACTTAATTAAATTCTAATTAGGACACTATCAATATCCCATTTAGCCACGTAGCCTTTGTGAGCCGCGGTCCCTTTCAGAGCTGTAAATGGGGGCTCGCTGCCTTATCTCTCCTGCAAGAGACGCCTTGAGAAGGGCTGCAAAAGATAATTTATAGGTTTTAATTACTCTTCATTCCGCCTGATCAGCTTGGCGTTCATCACAGGACGGCGAATAAAACCTGGTCAAAAGCACTGTCACTATTCCCTGGCAAGACGCTTAATCAAAGTAAGCAGGGCCATATTACACGCTGCGAGCTTCTTCACGTAATTTCCCAGCTGCTGATAAAGCTAGTTGAATAATGCTGCAGTCCTTCGGAGACACCATTTACAGAAATGACTTTATTGACGGCTTAACGTCGGTAATTCATTTTACCTTTCATGTATTGGGAGCCCGGATTTGTTACAGTAATAGGATGATAAATGTCCTGGCGGCCCTATAGCTTTTATTATTGAATACAATACACACACCCATCCTTAAATGTTCCAAAATTGGGTAACAAAAGGGAGAGAGAGGGAAATCGAAGCCTTTAACTATTTAATTTGCCTTCCTGAGCACGCGCGGGGGGGAAGTGTGTGTATGTGCATGTGTGTATGCGTGTGTGCGTGTACGTGTTTGTGTTAGGGAGGGGGATTATTTCATCTGGAGTCCTCCCTTCTTCTAGAAACTGTTCTGGATTGTAAAGGCTTCTCTATAAATTGAGTAGGTTTGTGTACGGAGGGGGTGGGGGATCGGCTGGATGAATGAGGAGGGGTTAAAGGAAAAGACGATGTATATTTCCAGGCTGGATATTTTTTTTCCATCGCGACCCTTCCTATCTAAATAGATAAATATTACTCCCCGGCTCACAGGTAGTTACAGTAATCGGGGTAATATGTCTACACACGGTGGCTTAAGGATGGAAGCTTAAAAAAAAAATCCCTTCTTAAGAAAAAGTTCCCTCTATAACTTGTGGGTGCCGCTGGCTTTCGGGGCTCCCGTCGAGGGGCCCGGCCCTGCGGAGCCCGGCTCACGCTGCCGTCGCTGGGGGCCCGCTCCCGAGGAGCCGCCGGCGCTTCCAGAGGGGCCGGGGCACCGAGGGCTCCCCCGAAAGTGCTGCGGGGCCGGGGCCGTGCTGCCCCTCTCCTGCCCCTCGGAAGTGCCGCGGTGCCGTCTGAGTCTCTCGCAGGTCGGTGTCCCCACCGGCTCTCGGCGCTGGTGCTTGGGTCAGCCATCCCGGCATGGGGCGGGAGAACATCCAGTCCAGGAGGCGGAGAGCAGCGAGGGGTGGCGGAGCCGGGGAGCCGAGCTGGGACGCTCGGTGCCCGCCGTCGGGTTTTGTGCAGGGCGGCCGCATTGCTCCCCCCGCACTACGCCAGCCCGCGGCGCCCTCAGCCTCTTCGGAAACCGGGAGAAATAATTTCTCCGATTTCGTTGTATTTGCGCTTTTTTTGGTTGTTTGGTTTTTTTTTTTCTTTTCTTCTCTTCTTCTTTTTTCTTATTTTTGAGGAAAGCCACCAAAGGAAGGAAGTTTTAAAATTGAAAATAAAAATAAAGTTAAAATTAGATCAAAAATCCGTTGCATTTTTGTTTCCTCGGTGCCCTTATAGAAAGGAGGAAGTATAGAAACGTGGTTAATATACGCTGTGGTAATCCTATTTCTACGTCTAGATCAGATCTCATTGGGGCCTTTGCTGAAGGACATAAATGAGTTGTTCTAATACAATAGATTTCATCCTTCCTACAGGGACTGGCTGACCAGAGGTTTTGTTAAAAGTGAATACGAATAGATTTCTGCTACAAGTGCAGCATTATTATTATGAGCTGTAAGGTCAGACTATACATTCCGGGTCCCCAAAGCCTATAGACCCTGGGAAAGGCGCGGGATATATCACGTCATTGTACCTGACAGTCTCTTCAATAGACTAATTCAATTATCGCTTGGGGATTCAGTCTTCATTGAAAGCAATAATAGCGGTGTAATTCGTTGGTAAATAGGTATTGGAGGCAGCTCCGCTAGAAACTTTTTCGGGGCACAGGTTTAAATCTCTGGGAGTCAAAATCTCTCCTGGTCGCAACACGGGGAGTGAAGATAGAGGAAGAGATGTTTTTTATAAAGAGGAGGGCCGGGCTGCGGGGAGAGCTCGGCGCTGCCGGCCGGAGGGGCAGCCCCGCACCCTGGCCCGGGCGGGCAGCACGGCCGCCCCGCTCCCCCGAGAAGTTCCTGGGGCACCGAGAATGTTGTGCTCTGGTGTCCTGGTGTAGAGTTATGAATCAATTACCATCCAGGACCACCCCCACCCCAGCCCGGCTCTCAAGTCATAGGGAACTGTAGTAAAGATTTAATTTTATTTTCTTCATCGTCTGTCCCCCCTTTTCAAGTGGGACTGAGACGAAAACACCCCTCAGAAGTTTCTGAGAGGAGAAGAGAAAACTATAATTCTTAGAGGTATTATTAGTTGGTTTCCTTTCCTACAAGGAAAAAAAAAAAAGGAAGGAAGAAAGAAAAGAAAAGAACGAAAAGATGAGACAAAACAGGAAAGAAAAAGAGAAAATGATAGTGAAGAAAAAAGGGAAAGAAAGAAAAATTGATCAGGAAAAGGGGAAAAAAACCCCTAAGAAATACAAAGAAGGACAATTTAAAAAAAAAAAAAAAAGAAAATTAAAAGAGAAAGAAAGAAAGAAAAAAAGAAAGAAAAAGAAAGAAAGAAAGAAAGAAAGAAAGAAAGAAAGAAAGAAAGAAAGAAAGAAAGAAAGAAAGAAAGAAAGAAAGAAAGAGGTCAAGAAACATGAAAAGGTAGAAAAAATAGGAAGGTGCATAAAAAACAGGGAGGAAAAAAGAAGAAAAATGAAGGAAATAAGTAAGAGGAAAAAAGAAAAGGAAACAAAAGAAAAAAGAGAAAAGGAAAGAAAAGAAAATAAGATAAGATAAAAGAAATGAGAAAAGAATAGGAAAGAAAACAGAAAAGAAAAGAAAAGAAAAGAAAAGAAAAGAAAAGAAAAGAAAAGAAAAGAAAAGAAAAGAAAAGAAAAGAAAAGAAAACAAGAGCTCGCTGCTTTCCAGTGGCCTGGCAGCAAACCCCTTCCCATTTGCTTCCCAAGCTCCCTCCCGCCTCCCACCCACATCTGCAGCCCACCCTACCTCGCTGCGAGCAGCACAAGTCACCTGGATCGGCTGTCTTAAAAAGTCCCAGCTCCCGGAGATGTTCCTCGCTAGCTGGCCGGGGCAGGATCCGAGGAGGGCAGCGGCATTCTCTCGCCCGGCGAGCAGCTCCGGCGGCTGTCTCCGGCCCCGGCTGCTCCCTGACAATCTGGTTTAAGTTACAGTGGATGTTTCTCAGCGCCGCTTTACTCCACTTCGGGACAGATACCCCTGTCCCTTCGCTAAAGACGTTACCAATAGGGGTTGAAAGTTCCGTGGAGGATTTGGGGTCCGCACCAGCCTCTGCTCTGCCGGGCCGGTCCCGGTCCCGGCGTGCTCGTCGTCACCGGCACACCCGGTCGGGCTGGCTCGGACCCGTTGACATTTTAAAATATGTTTTCAATTTCCTCCAGCTCTTCCCACCTATGTCTTTCCCTGATTCCCTCTCGGCTTCGGGGGCCGTGGAGCCCAGTGAAGAGTCGGGAAAACTTTCGCCCCCCGACCCTGCGGGAGGCGGTGGGGCCGGGGCCGGGGCAGCTCCTCGGGGGCCCTGGTGGGCGGCGGGGGTGTCCTCGCCCGGGTAAGGGGGGGTCCCTGCCCGATCAGGGTGTCGGAGCCCCGCGTTGGGAACACCACCCCCGAGATTTTCCCAGCTCGTGTGGGTGCAGGGCTGCCTCTTGGTGGTGGTAGTAAAGCTTTCCCCTTCACCGGCTTCGGGATATTTGGGTGACAAAGGGGCACACGCGGGACTGGCGCCCACGCCGCCCACCCGCTGCCCTACCACGGCTGTAGGGACAGGGGCTGTCCGCGTCCAGCTCCACGCATCCCTGCCGTGTCTCACAGCCCTTCTGCAGTCTCTGAGCATTTGCCTGCGAGGGTTTGCGGGTGCATTTGTGCAGCTGAATGCGGGTGCAGCGGTCGTGCGGGGGAATATTCCCTCGCACACACGCGTGTGCAAGTGGCTGTAGCTGTTAGCTCTGAGGTTGCACACGGGCACGACCTCCCTCCACCACTACTCTCCGGGTTCCCCTTCTGCCCGAGAGCCGCCCCAAGGGGCTCCTCCTGCCAACCCCGCGCCCGTCCTCTGCTCGGGAGCAAAGGGTCCGTCGCCGTGGAAAGTTTGCCCAACTCCTGGCGTGGAGGAATGGTCCCTCACGGGGTCCTCTCCTCGGCTCTCAGGTGCACATCCCTCTCCGAGTGCCTGCCTGCAGGCATGGCTGCAGTTCTCCTGCAAAGATCTTGTGTTCTTTAGGTTTTTTTTACCCCGAGGTCCAAACAACAGCACTGGTGTCGGGGGACATGAATGTCACCAATTCTCCCCTTCCGGTCGGCAGGCAGTTCAGGACTCTCTCCCTGTCAGTGTTTCGGAGGGGAACCGAGCCCCATGCCCCTCTCCACAATATTTCACTCCCTCTTCTGTCACTTCACACCCCCACGGCCGGGCCGTGGCTGCGAGACTAGCCCCGGACCCGGGAGGCGACACCGGGTGGGAGAGTCCCGGCCTGCCCCGGGCCGGTGTGCAGGCACCGGGGAATTTGAGAAGGGGAGAAAGGGGAGGTATGGGGGGGAAAGGGAATCCTTTGTGTTTTTGTCATCCTTTGTTCCGGAACTAACTTGTCCAGTGTGGCTGGAAAGCAGCACCATTTCGATTGGAAAAAAGCGGGGGAGAGGGGGGCTCTTTTGATCCTCGTCGGGGAAATTATGTTCGGGGAGGTGGTTGGAGGCGCTGACACCGGCGCTGGACTCTCTCTGCGGCGGCTCACAGCGAAATTTCGTTGAAGGCACAGTTTCTGCCTTGCCTGGGAACTTTCGGCTTTAATTATCCGTGTGGCTCCTACGAGCTGGGCTTGCTCCTCTCTGCTCATCCGTTCCCAGGGAGAGAAAACACTGTGTGTAGTGCTAAAATGCATCAAGACAAAATAATCAGCTTTAAAAGTACGTGTTGGCTTGGGGGTGGGGGACAGAGAAAGGGGCAGAGAGTAAAGCAAAATAAGTCTATTGCCTGGAGAAACCATGCAATGTTACTGCTGCCCAGTGGCAGTAACCGGAATTGGGTCATTTTAGGGACAAACGCCGGCAAAATTCAAGTCACGTCCACTTTTGATATAAGGATGTGTCCTCTTTAAAAATTGTTATGCAAAAGACTCTCGTACGTGATCTTCTTGCGATAAAAAGCAGCAAGCCAAATATTGGAGCCCGAGTCAATAATGTATGAACAGATTAAGCAACCTTTCTCCCAAGCAATTATTTCAGCAATTGAAAACCTCGCTCGCTTCAAATTTCAATAATAATAATAACAACAATAATAGCAAAAGTAAATAAAGCCCAGTGCAAGTGAGATGGTCTCCTGCTCCTTGGCCCTTGCTCGGGAAGAGTGGGTGGAATTTTTTTTTTTTCCAGTCGGGAAGAGTAGCCGAGAAGGTATTTAAACCAGCAGCAGCTTGAAAATCACAACAATTCATAATAATCTATGGATCGCGGGAGTAAACAGGCATATCGCTGGGCCACTGGCCTGCGGGGTTTATTTGTCTTTAAAGCTCGGGGTAAATTAAGTTTCCGGCTGTGTAATTCTAACAAAAGGTGATAGAAAACGCACTGGGGGAGTAATAGATGGTGGCACCGGGGATCAGAGGGGGGAATCGGTTTAATTCTGATTTATGTGCCGAGGGCCGGGGCGCGCCACCGCCGCCGCGGGAGCAACGCGAGCAGCTCGGCGGGTGCGGGGGCTCCGCGGGGGCGGCCGGGCTGAGCGGGGCCCCGGCNCCCTGCGTGAGGAGAGACACACGTCCCTCCTGGCCGAGATCGCCAGGAGATCATGAGGGGAAAATAAATTCAGCTGCAGGAAGAGGGCCGCGGGTGCGGCCAGGGGGTCTGGCAGCAGGGAGATGGGAGCAGAAGGCAGAGATCTGAGATGGGTTTCCCCGAGCATCCTTGTGGCTGAAGTCGCCACAAAACTTCGAAAGAGAAATTTTCCCGCTTTGACACTTCGCGTCCCCTGCCAGCACTGCCGGCCATGCAGCAGGCACATTGCCTTTGCAAGCCTCTCTCTGGCTCCACCACAAAAACCTGTCCTTGCCTACGTCTGTTCGATCTGGGTCTGAATTTGGTTGAAGGTGCAGTGGCAATAACCAGCCATTCGTTTCGGTTGCAAAAGCAGAGAGCAAGTCAAAAGCAAGGAAATTGAACTTTGTGGAGACAGGCTGGTGTAGACTGGGGTTTCCACCCTTTAGGAGAAACCGTGACCAGGTTTCAAGTGAGGGATGGGACTTTGGACCTATCTGGGGGCTGTGTGAGAGGAAGAGGAAAATATTATTTGGGAACGATTCCTCACAGCGCATCCAAGTGAAGAGGCCATGTGGGAGCACTGAGATGCTGGAGCACCCAGCCCCACTGACCTGCTACAGCTGAGACCCTTTTCTAAGATATGCCAGAGTACAATAGAAATACTTACTAGCATGGCACTTCACCTGCACACCCAGCCCTGCAGCCAAATCCCACGTCCCTCTCCAGACAGCAGCCTTACATTCCTGAGCTAGACAAATGATGAAAAAGTTCCAGTTACCGTCTAATGAAAGGCCTCCATCTCCCTTCCCCCAGAGGTTTCCGATGCACATATAATTAGCTCTCAATATTTCATGAATATGGGGTTTTACTAATTCCTTTTCACTCAGGAGATTTTGCATTCGCCGTTTTACCCTCTCTGTCATTTTGCACAAAGCCGTGGCTGTGGGAAGGGTGGCTGCGGGTTGGGGTGGGTTCTTTTAGCTGGATACATAACATCCTTCAGTCGCCTGAGGCCTCAGCCCAGACATCATGGGAGACACAGATCTCAAATGAAGGACCACAGCTTTTTTTTCAGTGCAGGAAATTAAATGTGCTGTGGGATTTTGGTCCTTTGGGGCAAGCATTTTTTTGCATGGGTAGCAATTCAGGAACAGGTCTTCTGCTTCTGAGTTACAGCATGTTTTGGAGTGAAATTGGTACTTTCTGACCAAAAAAAGCAGTCATCTCGGACAAACCAGGAGGCAGAATCAGGCTAAATGTCAACAAGAAATGTCTTGCTAAATCTTAGTGATCTTCCACAACAACAGCTTCAAATTGTCTGAATACTACATGATTGTATTAGTAAGGACAACTCTAAGTTGCCACTCTGTATAATGAAGGGGAAGACTTTGCCAGCATCATCTTTATTTTTTTTTTTCTTTCATCTAATCATGCCAGAGATATTGACTACATCTCATTTTTCTCATCCTGCTCTGTCCAAATGTACATGCCTGGAGTAAAGTGATGTAATGATAGGACAGTCCTGGTGGAGTTTTCCTAAACACATTGCAAGAACAAAGTTTGGTCCTCCAGTTAAAGCAGATTTAGACTAATGGACTTTTCACCACATCCGTCAGTGCTAAATACTGGCATTTGCAATGCAGTGGGGGAGATTCTGTAAAGGCAACCCCCAACCAGAAACAGCTCATTATAAATCCCATTATCCCCATAAGTCGCTTATTATTAGTTTAAATGGATGTCTTATGATTTGTCAGAGGGAAAAAAATCCTAAAACAAATGATACTTATAATCACTGAGCCTGGTGGGCAATGGATTTTATTTGCCACACATTTTTAGTTGGATGTTACAGAGGCTTTCCAATTTACAGTAATTGCTGTCTCTCTATGTGGTCCATTGAAGGATAGCTTTGTTTTCTCACATTAAACTTTGTGAGTCACTAGTTACTGTGCTTTGCCTTTTTCTTAATAACAACTTTACACTTACATGGGCCTTTTCCACCCTGCAATTCTCTAGCTGTTTACTAGGAAGCCAAGAGGAGCTGGTGAAAGGGAGAGAAGTTCCCTGAGTGACTGACATGGATGCAGGATCAGAACCTGCAGGCATTCTGCTGAGCTCTGAGTCACGTTCAACAGGATTTTTCCCTGTGTCAGAGACAGAGAGTTCATTCCCATAATGTCTGTCTGTGGGCGTGCCGCAGTGGGATTTTTCTGTACTCATCAATCCCCAGGGGTGATGCTGCAGGTAGTGAAACCCCACAGGAGTTGGCAAGTTTGGAGATTATAAACCCAGGACAATGCTGCCTACAGGAAACATCTCAGAAGCTGAAAGTGTCTCCTTTGGCTCTCTGGGGAGTGACCTGCAGCAGAAGCAGGACCCTATGGGAGAAAGGGATTATTCATCACTGCTCTGGGCTGAGACAGACTGTGCTGAGATCCCATTAGCTGCAGGCTCTGCTGCAAGGGATCCAAAGCCATGCAGCCACTGCACTGGTGTGCAAGAAACATGTGGCAGAAGCTGTCCCAGGGAGGACTGCCGCAATTTATACTGTTTTCTACTGCACTGTGATTATTCTTTAATCTGGTTTCCAGTGTGCACTCTTTGTAGTTTGTCCCACAACTTCAGAAGTCAATACAGTTTTTGGTCCAACAGTGATTAACAGATACACCATTCTCATCCATGCATTCAAGAAGTACCGCGTGTGCAACCTCATGGGCTGAATTCCCATCTGGAGTAAACTGTTGTGGAGAGGGACCTTCAGCGAGTGGAGCTGTCCCTGCCCCGCTGCTCCCAGTACAGGCTCAGAGCAGCACACATCTCAGGGCTCAGGGCTCGCTGCAGATGCAAACAGCCCAGCCCCTTTCCCGGGGTTATTAATGCCTTTTTTGTGTGTGCAAATGCTGGTTTCCAGAGACATCTTGTGGCTCTCACCAGCTATCACAGCTGAGCCGCTCCACATCCCAGCACACTGCTCTTCCTGCAGGGCTGGACAGCCAAAAACCTCTTCCCACGCTGCTTGCTGTTTGCACTATGAGTGAGGTTTATTTTATTTTTAGCCCTCAATGTGCATTTTTGACACTGTGTGACTGCCTCTCACATACAGCTCAGGCTAGGTCATGGGTGTAAGCACTAGTGTTGCAGGAGAGAAGAGCTCTGCAGAGGTGCTACTGGTGTGAGAGCCCTCCCAGACCAGTGTTGCCACAGGAGATCAGTGTTTTCTCCCAGTGCAGCACCCAGAACTGGTACCTCAGCAGCTAATAAAGCCCACTGTTGTTTGGTTGCTGGGTTTTGGTTGGTTTTTTTTTTTCATTATTTGATTGATGATTGTTTGATGACAGTGCTACAAAGAGAAATATAAAGCAAAAGCACTTTTGTGAGGAGTAGAGGAAGGGCAGAGCTGGCACATGGCAGAAGCTGGGGGATGGTTTGAATCCCTGTGTACTGCAGGCAGGAGGGGCCTCTCCGGCCCTTGCAGCAGAGATTTCCCAGGGCAGTTTCTCAGCTGAAGTAGGAGAGATGAACTCCACTGGGGTGTGAAAGACAATCTTTTTGAGGAAAAGGAGTGGTAAGAAGCAAATAGTGAGGATTGAACCCCATGACCATGTAGGTCCCATCCATCCACATGCTGACTGCACAGATGGGGATGTGAAAGCACAGTCCTCCCAGACTGCAGTGAACAAGGACTTCTGGGCTTTTAAAATCTTTTCAAAAGTAATGAATTAGCAGTGATTATTCAGAAGATAAAGAAAGATCATTTAAACCACCCAGTGTCAGCAGATCTCTTCTTGTAAACCTCTTGTTTAGACAGCAAGCCCATCATTTTGTCTACCAGGGTGGC
Organism: Vireo altiloquus; assembly: GCA_013396875.1. Taxonomy (NCBI): domain Eukaryota; kingdom Metazoa; phylum Chordata; class Aves; order Passeriformes; family Vireonidae; genus Vireo; species Vireo altiloquus. The sequence goes on from VZRF01000295.1 coordinate 558,499, forward strand.
TTGTTCCAGCAAGCATGGGCAGCCCTGAGCCCCTGAGCACATGCAGTGCTGCCAGCCAACTCCTCACTTGTGGCCACAGAGCACAGGAGGGAGCAGCCAGGTTCAGGCAAGGAGATGAAGGCTGTTCCTCTTGCCTCAGGCACACAAGGATTGTTGTGGTGCCATGCTACGCAGGATCTGTCTGTCCAACACCCAGTTAATCCTCCTCCCTTTCCATGGGGAGATAGAAGCCACAGCTATAGTGTCTGAGCCAGCAGATTGCTTGTCTCTAGCCAGCCAGGGATTCCCTTCCGATTGCACAAAGAAAGCTTCACAGATGAGGGTGATTTCCAATGTATATCCCATAGTCAGACTGTCTCTTGCTGGGTCCAAGCCATCTATGCAGTCTATACTTTCCCACTGGTGTATAATTTTCTTGGCACTTTCCTTGCAACAGGTGGACTGCAAAATAAGGAAACATAATGTGACTGCTTCACTCTTGACTAAGAAGGAAGATTTACTGCAGAAGACACATTGCTTACAATTTTATGGAGATTTCTTATCTAAAGCCATGTAACACCCTATGGAGGGGGGCCACAATGTTGAGAAAGTCTCAGAACATCCAAAAAAATGTTTTCAAGCAGGAAAGGAGCCAAGTTACCACGTCTGTGCACAACATCAGGACTCTGGGCTGGGAACTGTAGCCGAGATCACATGGTGCTCTAACCCCACTTTGCCTGTCTGGTGTCCAAGGAACCTTGTGTAATTCATCCAGCCCTGGAGGAGGGAAGACACCGCAAATGAAAAATGACTTCCCAAGTGCCCAGGACAATGTGTTGGCTGTGCTGACTCAGACAGCTTGCTGTGCTCTGTCCTTGAGCTAATCATCAATGTCTCCATCCAGGAGGTGGCCAAGCCCGTAACACAGCCTCTCACACACATCAGAGGCCAGGACACAGATCCCTTCACCCACAGCTGTGACCAGATCCACACCAGCGATGGCAATGTCTCCTGGCCTCTCACAGATGTAAGCCACGCCGAGAGGAGGACAGAGAGAGCTGCTATCCCTGTGTTGCTGCTTGAGGTGGTTTTCCTGCATGGGTTTGTAGTTTGGTGCAATGCCCACAGTGAGAACCAGCCCCTCTGTCACAGACACTGCTAAGCAACAAGCATGTCATGAGTTACGACCACTAAACAGCAAGGCAACACTAATAAATCTTAATCTGAAGGCTGATAAACTGTAAAACACAACATAAAATATGATGCATGGGTTGGTGTTGAGAGTCCAAGCCTCTGATCTCTTCCCATGCCGGCAAATTCTGGCTGATTTTTACTGATGGAGCTCAAAGTGGGCCAGCTGCTGTCACCCAGGCTAAAGCCGGCCTCAGGACTCTTATCTATGTAATTCCTGGTTATTAATAACTTTTATGGCTGATACGTGGGACTGAATGGTGTGCGCTTTTTCAGTGAGGATAAACCATTCAATCACGTAAAGCATTGCCTAAGAGATGTTGCTAGATGAATCATTTAGGTTGATTGAGGGCTGTGTAAGTAATATATTAAAGATGTGCCAAGCAACATTCCTTGATGGGGAAAATTATGTGTTTTCTGGCAGATTCATAAGCTGAGGAATTCATCTGTGGGTTGTTAAGGAGATGATTGTCTGGTATGTCTGTATATACATGGGAGAGGGAATACCAGTCAGTCCATTTTAATAGATATTCAAAATAATCTTGGTTTGCTGAAATGAAACTGTCAGCCCAGTCTGATGCTGGGTAAACTTTTGACTCATCAAATCAAAGTGATTCTTTCTGTAACTCTTATGCCAAGGAAGAATTTGGTCTATGGGTATCAGAGACAGGATCTCTGTGGGACATGACCTGCAGAGTAGACTCAGTGAACGTTGTTCCCTTTTAATGTCAAGAGAATTGCTTGCTAGGACCACTGAAAGGATGGCTAAATATTTCTGTAACTCTGGCAAATTTAGGATGATGTGAAAAGTGAAATGGTTATTGAAACCAGATCAATTCCTCTTATTTCGGTCCATACATTGAAAAAAATCTGAGCAAAACCCCTCTTTCATTTAAGGGGGTCCATTCTGGGGCTTAAAACTGACTTAACTAGGAGGAAAAATTAATTCTAACCCCACAAGAAACTTTTGGTGCCCATGATCCCATCCCAGGGCACACCATAATGCTTCCAGTTCCACAACCACTCTTTCAGGAAGGTGTCCATCTGGGTTGGCAGGGCTGGACACAGCCTCTGGCTGGGGGTGATGCTCAACCTTACGCTACCACCAAAACAGCATCTTCCCTGAACTGGTGGCTGTTTGCCATTTATCAACATTCACATCTAGGAGAAAGGAGAAAAACATAATCAGATAATTGCAATATCTACATATTTTAAACATTTTTTTCCTTTTCATTTTTCTAAAAATCAAGTGTGTGTCCCTGCCCCTGGAACTCCCACGCTGTCTCCTTTCAGCTTTCAGTATGGTCTTAGTTTGGATTGCCATTCAGTTCTTCAGGCTTTTAAAAGTTTGTTTCAGTTTATGCAGTTAATGCAAATCTATGTCTCTGAATCTGAATTTCATGTTAGAAACATGAAGACAGCACTGCAAATAGCAGAGTGCTGTATAATCTGAACTTTGCATCATCACTTTCAAACCAGAGTTATTTATTGTCTCACGATTTGTTTCGTAGAATTTCCTAGTTTATAGTCTGTAGTTTTCCATGTCTTCATTACATACTGTAATTTTATCATCCCTCAGCGAAGGATTTTAAATCACTGCTTAGTTTTTGTCCTGTATCCTCCATCCAAGATCACACAGCACTTTTCTGCAAGCCTCCTCCTATCATTTGAAAAAGTATGGGAAACCCCATTTTGGCGTGTTTAGCCCTGGTATTTCGCTTCCCTGTTTTACTCTGCCTCTGCCCAGTGTGTGGACCATGATGGAAGGGGCTCTCCTATGCTCTGACTCAGAGAACGCTGTTCTCCACAGAGAGTAGAGAGAAAATAATTAATATTATTTACTGTATGTCATGGACAAAACTAGCTTGTGAAGAGCCCAGAGAGCTTGCAGATGGGGAGCTTATGGTCGCATCAGTCAGCTGAACAAGCAAATGAGAGGGGCAGGCCCTTAAGCCCATTTACTCAGCGGCTTGGTGCGCCACAGAACTCAAGTACTTTGTCTCTCTGTGTGCTTTATAAGGTTGTTGTGACCATTATATATCTCACCTTCACATTACCCATTATGGCTTTGAGAGATGTTTGAAGTGAACTTCAAAGAAAGCTTAGAGTTGCTTAATGCTGTGGAGGGAGATTTAATATCCAGTAGCTTGGGCAAGGTTTTATCCACGGGGAAGCGAGTTCGGGTACAACTCCCAGAGTGGGGTGCAGACCTTTTGCCTTGGCCCACAAGGGTGGGCATGGCTGAGTACCCTTCTTATAGGAAAACAAATCCTGGTATAAATGCAGCCTTGTCCATTGAAGGGATATTTTTCTGGCTTATTTTATCAAGAGGATGCAAGGTGCAGGTAACATTGGGTCAGTCTGGGTAAAGGGCTTTGCTAGCTCCAGGTGGACAATTCTTAGGTGATGGCTACTTCTTTATGATTATATAAGTATTAACATACTGATTAAAGGCTTCATGTTTGAAAGGCTATGACTACCTGAATAGCTTCCCAAGCAATACTTGGTGCTTTTCCACCACTCTGAGGGTGACCATGCTGAGACCCTCTCCCCACACCTCTCTTCTCAGCAGAATATAGACCAAAGAACATTCAAGTTCAATTAAACATATCAGCTGTCCAGTAAAGAAACTAGTTGTACACTCTCAGCTCGTCTCCAAGGAGCCCGAGCTCCTCAGCTGGCTGAACCAGATAATATCTTTCAGCTACTTGTTGGGAGCACACATTCCTTGGGAAAGCTCTGATAAACCCGGCACTTAACAAGGCTCACAAACCAACTAAACAGCTGTGGGAGACATTTGGTGCATTTGACAGTAAAGACAGGAATGCTTTGAAGAGCGGGCTTGTAAGGCAGAGCTCTGTCAAGCAGCTCCGGAGCAGCCCGGCGAGCGGCTGGGGCGTATGGAGCGAGCGCAGCCTTTATGGCTCCGCAGCTCGGCAAGTGCCCTCCCGGCCGGCACTGCCGTGATTTATCCACCCCACACCCCCGGGCTGCTCTGCTCTGCTCGCTCCCTGCGTTTTCCAGGGCTCTGTTTCACATTAACTCATCAGCAGGTTGCAAAGTTAGCGAGCCTGGAGGAAAGCTTTTTAAGAGAGACCCTGCAGACCGTCATCTCTTTGCCACGGAACGGAGCTGGAGGGAGGAGGTCGCCTCCTGCTCCTTCCAGCCATCAGCTCCTCCCTTAAGCAGATGTGAATGGGCTTCACTCCTTGGCATATAAGGAAGAAGTGCAGGAGAGAAAGACATGCTGAGCTACTCAAAGTCACCCATGGCTTTATATTTTTATAAGTTTTTCCTCTTATTCGAAGAGTGCTGGAGAGCACTGGGGGAAATGCAGCCTTGAGGGTACCAGGCATCTACCTGGATCTGTCATAGCCGGTGTGCGCAGAAATACCTTTTTTTTTTTTTACAAAATACAATATTGTGCCACTTTCCCTCAAAGAAAAAATGGCTGAAATTGTTTCATCATAAGACAGGGCAGGAAGGTGCTGGGTTCCGACCCAAGTTTCCACCTTGCCCAGTTCCCCCTTCTGCCAGGAGATGCTGAGCATTTTCTGTACCCTTGGTCATGGGGCACAGAGGAGGACATGGAGGTCACAGTATTGAACCTGGGAACAGACAGGTCTGGTTCAAGTTATCCTCATAGACATGCTCTCAGGGACTGAAGAATATCCAGATCTCTGAAAAAAAAGTCAAATTTACTGAGTTGTTACCCCTAAAAGGAGATCATAGAATCATAAAACCGTTTGAGGTAGAAAGTACCTTTTAAAGGTGATCTAGTCCAACACCCCTGAAATGACCAGGGACATCTTCAACTAGATCAGGCTGCTCAGAACCTCATCCAACCTGACCTTGAACGTTTCCAGGCACAGGATCTCCACCACCTCTCTAGGAACACTTTCAGCTTATTACAGATGATGGATTATTTCACAGAGCCAATTGGTAATCACTGTGATTTACAAATATCTGTTTTTTCCTGAAGACCAATGTCTACTCACAGCACTAACCGAGGACTCACAAATGGCTACATTTCTTTTGCTCTCAAAACATGCTCTGAGTAAAGTCCACATCACCTCTGAGGTCCTTTCTCGCATAAGCAGCAAAGGAGAAGGTACTGGCTAGCTGTGTAATACCTCTGTGAAATCTTTAGTCATGCTTTGAATTTTCATGGTAAATATTTAGGTATCACAACCAAAGGTTTCATCTTTCCAAAAGGAAAGATTTAAGCAACACCACACACACACAAAAAAAAAAACCCCAACCAACTAAAAAAACCTTTATTTATCTATCCAGGACTTTTACCACACCTTTCAGCTCCTGTCGAGAAGAAGAGGCAGAGAACACGCTCGTGTATCTCTTTGCAATGAATGCTTAGCTTGAGGCGAGCTCACGCTGCAGCCGGTGGCCGTGTGTCCCTGCAGCCTGGGGAGAGGCTCCAGCACGCACCACAAGGTGGGGATGCTGCAATGCTGAATGGCAGCGGCTCCGGGCCGGGCAGCATCCAGCTAATCACATCCGTCTCTGCCTAAGATGAAGTTTCTAATAGCCAAAAGCCAATATTAGGTAAAGTAAGGCATTCTAAGCAAGTTATACTTAGTCCTGCAGAGCTTGCTTCACATCCCAACAAGTTACTCTACCCCGTATCTCCTACATGATCTGGCACTAAAGGATTTAGAAAAAGTTGGTGCAAATGCAGTTTGGTCACAGGGTCCCCAGAGTCTTTTCTACCGCCTCGGAGAGCCAGCAGCGACACTGCTCCTGAAGCTGGGTTGAGCCTGCAAGACACAGCAATTCTGTGGAGAGAGGGGAAATCTGACGTGTCTCTTTTTCTTTTTTTTCATGGAAGAGCAAGGTGACACCACCGTCAGAGAATGGTGATGGATTTCAAGTAATTAAAGGAGTCACTTCCTCTAGAGACTCACCTGGGTTGGAAAACTCAGTGCTCTGTGCTCCCATTCAGTATTACTTGTTTTCCAGAGGCAGATACCACAGTGAGAGCAATTCCTGAACAGAGGCAGTGAATGATGGCTCCTTAGAGACTTAAAAAGACAAGTTTTAGAGCCCTGCCTTGCAGGGCAGTGTGCACTCAGTGGGCAACACAGAGGCATTTCCCTCCTGTATATTGACCACCTCTTCCTGCTCCAAAATTCCCACTGCCAGGGGTGCCAGAAGAAGTGTGGCAGGCTCAGAGATGTGCTCGTGAGTTCTCCTGACAGCGCTGGCCACCCTGCTCTGCCTGCACCCCACAGGCATCATGGGCTCCTGAAAGTTTCAGACTGGGAGAGACTGATCCTTCCCACCAGCTAGGAATGGGACATCTGGCTGAATGAATATGGGCAAACAATAGCTGTGATACTTCTTGGAGTTAGCAAAGTATTTGACTCACTAGAAAAGACAGCTGGGAACTTGATTATACTCTTCAAGTATGCAAGATGTTATTATGAAGAGGGCAGCAGTCAATTGCTCTCCATAGCTACCAAGGGGAGGACAAAAAGGAATGAGCTGAACGTTAAGTAACAGAGCTTCATAGTAGGCATCTGGGAGAAAAATACATCCTTTCTAACTGCAAAGGTAATCACACATTAGGACAGGTTATCCATGGAGGGCTGGAAGTGTCTGAGTTTTAGGAGCATAAACTTATGTCAGGAATAATCTTAAGACCCTCCCAGACAAATACATTTTACTTTTGTGCTTTTAACACTTTCTTCCTGCAGGTCTTGCTTTTATATCCCCAGGGATGAAGCTTGGCAGAGAGATTCTCTGTGTCTGGGGAGGCTTTTCCCTAGTCATCACCCATCTAGATACAGTTCTTGGAGCTTTTCTGACACCATTAGAGGTGTCTCAGCCTTGTCATTCAACTCTATTAGTTCCTACATTGCCCTAACCCTTTCCCATTTTGCTTCCCAGGAGCTCCCTCTGCTCTGAACATCCCAGCTTCTTGTCCCTCTGCCTGCAGGAACAGTCTCGGATTTTATCTGAAGTGTTTTATTTCTGTTCATGGCTCCCTCTTCCTGGACTAGGAGTGGGTGGGGGAAAGCCCTAAGTCTTGGTTGTGTCTAGTGAGGCCAGCAGGGACTTTGCACAGCATGAGGCCTTTTCTAAAGCCTCCGTTCAGCAGCAGCCTAGGACACCACAGAAAGGATGTGTGGGTAAACATGATCCCACAGCTCCGCTTAACCAAATGATTTAATTTCAGTATTAAAGCAGGGTTGAGAACAGGGAAAACAGTCCTCAAATCAGGGCTTCATGGAGCAGCTGGGCACCTCAGAGTCATGGGGACAGCAGCACCCTTGGGCAACCAGTCTGGGACTGCTTGGTCAGAGGAAGTACAGTGCAAATGCCAACATGAGTCCATTGAACAAAGGAAATATACCAAGAAACAGCAAATACCTGGGAGTAACATCCAGTCATTTCAGGGAATCTCTGAGCTGAGAATGACTGGAGGCTCAGAAAATGGTTGGGAATATCAAAATAGGTTCTTATACCCCTTTCTTCTGCTCTTTCCTAGGCATTCACTTCTTTTGGCAAACCACAAGCAGGGTGGTGGGCTAAGTGAGGTTTTGGGCCATTTGAGCCAATGTGTTCACTCATATACTGCAGTCAAAGGAGGGGAGAAATAGGACTGAATAGGGCTTAGAAAATAACAGGATTTGTTCCTCTAAATGAGTGGGTTTTCTTGTCAGAGCTCCCGGTGAGAGGTGGGTGTTTCAACCTTCTAACCACTCACTGTCTTTGTGTAGATGTCTTTCAGGGGCTCTAGGACATGGTCTGCAGATTCACAGACTGAAGCCTGCAGGAAAAGAAAATACATGAGTTCTGCAATAATTCACTACTGTCCCTGGCCATTTTTAACCCTGTTGAAGAGCTGGTAGCTGATATTTGACAGAAGAGGAAGGCAGTGCTCTGCTGAGAGGAAGCAAGTGGAGTTACAGCTCGGCCACAGCAAGAACAAGCGAATCGAATGGGAACAGTGAGGAAAGGTCACAAATATTTTCACAGCGTCCAACTGTCCATAGTTTTGGGGGTTTTATTTTTGGGACATGACAGAAAAGTCACACTCAAGCAGCAAGGAAGAAATTCTGTTCTACATGCAATTTTATCTCTACATAGCTGAGGAGCTGAAGGTGCTCATCTGTGGCTGCTTTACCTTTGGGGCTGTCCATCCCCAGATGAAGCACCGTGTGCAGCAGTTTATTCTTTATCTCTCTATTCTTTCTCTCACTCGTGTGGTATGAAACACAACACTCATGGATGGAATTAATGTCATTGCCAGGAGCTGGAATTTCTCTGCCATACTGCTGTAAAGCTATCTCAGGCCATTTATATAGATCACAAAATCAAAGGTGCTATTTCAGCTGAAATTTCTGCTATGGAGGGGATCCCATGAGCTCATCCAAAGAAAAGACAGGTTGGGAGCACTGGCAGACCTAGCTCCACCTGCCTGAAAGGATCTCCATCCCTGGGAAGCCTTGTCCTATCCTAGGCCAGGTATTGCCATGAGTGCCCACAGGGCTGCAGCTCACCACCCCCAGAGAGCTGGGGCTGGCATAGACCCAAACAGTTCTTTTTTCCCCAGCCCAGGGGCTATCCCACTGTGAGCAAATCTCTGAGGAGACCTGATAGGAAGGGTAGGACTTTGCTTCTGGCTTGATCAGCTGCTGAGGGCAGAACAAACCTGCCTGGGCAGTGGCTGCTGCATTGGTCTTACCATTATTATAGAAGCTCAGTTATTGTTCCCTTGCTTAGAGCTGCCATGTGGGTGTTTTATTGTCAAATGCACAGAAAACCAATAATGGAAATGCGTCAGCACTGCCCACTGGCACAAAGCAGAACACAAATTGGTGGGACTTCCTTGCAGCTGGGCTGGCCAAGAAAGCACAGGGCACACGGTGGGTTTGCTGAGCTTCCTCATTGTGTGCAGGCAGCATGAGCAGGTGGGTGAGTATAACCACCACCCCTAGAGCAAAAACACTGCCCAAAAAATCGTTATTTTCACTAAAAATGTCCACCATACCCCTATGTAAAACATGGCCAGGTCCACCTTGGTTTTGAGGCTTCAAGCAGGGAAAGTCCAAGCCCCTGGATGTTTCCATCCTCCATGATAAGGTGTCCCACCCAGGGCTGGAGCTGCATCAGGAAAAGGCACAGCTTCAAGCCATAAACATGGGGCAAATCACAGCAAGGCTGCTGTGTGTACAAGAGCAGGCTGAGCACTTCATAGAGAAAGAGATAAACAGCTGGTGAAAAAGAGTGGCAAGTTCAGCTCTCCTTCAACTCACAGTGGGACAGAGCTAAGCCAGAGTTAGAGACTGCTCTGGCTAGTGCTTGGAAAAATGTCTGGGTTTAGCATGGGCCTATGTCTGAGTTTGACCAAAAAGGATACAAAATGGCAAGTCTGAATACTTAGCATCAAGGTAAACATTTGAAAACAAGCTGTTTTCCCAAGTTGTCACCTATGGCCAAAAGTTGTCGCCAGTGTTTAGAGAGAGCATAATTCATAGGGAAGGAACTATGCAATGAACTCACTTGGCTTTGCTTTTGTTTTATGAGACAGCTTCAAGACAAAAAGTAATTATTCAAAAATCCTACTAGTTTCTTTTCATTTCTTATCATCATAGCACTGCAAATTTGTAGTAAGGAGGTCTCCATGTGCCCACAGATTTGGAAATCCCAGTGATGGACTTCCCCAGGAAAACATCATTCCAGAGCAGCTGCTGCACTGGGAGCCAGGCAGAGGTGCCCTGTGCTCCCAGCTCACCCCTCAGGTACTCACCAAAACTTCGTATAACTTTCATCTCTGGCACTGATGGATGTGAAGGAGCATGGAAGGAATACAAGGTTTAATTGCTCCCCACAGCAAAGTGCTGCCAAGCAGCTCAGAGGAGCCACTTAGCCAGACTTAGCTCAGCCAGGTGCCACACCCACCCCACACCTCAAAAAGAGAACTGCCACTGGGAAAAGAAACTGTGTTCTCTGGTTTCTTCTTCTTCTTACTTCTCAGTATCATTTTTCTGACAGATCCTAACACTTTAGCAAAGGCCACACCAATGACCTCTGCACATCTCAGCTCTTTTTCTTCCTCACATGGGGCTCAGGACAGTGATCACAGAGGCTTTTGTCCTCCATCAAAACCTTAAGCAGCTAAACAAGGAGAGAGATAGGAATATAAACAAAATGGAATTTTCACTTGGTTCTTTGGATCCTAAATCCTTGTCCTTTCTGCAGCGCTAATAGAAATGTTTTTCTCCTATTGCCTTATTGATTATCCATGGAAGACTGAGGGATACCCCAGCCAGAGCCCCACTCATCTGGTGAGCATCTAACACTTGTTATCCAATGATGGACAGAAATTCCCATGAGACAGACTTAGGTGTTAGAAATCCAATAGGACTTGCTTTTTCCTTGCAGAAAATTTGATTATAATCTCTATTCCTCCATAGCCAGATTTTTCAAGATGGCCTGTAAAGATGCATCTTCCTCCATGGGCCTCTTAGTGCCCTTTGCACCAAACTAAAATGTATTTCAAGGAGGTTTTCAATTCTCATGTTATTTTGAGGCAAGAAGAGTCTTGGCAGGGCAGGCGGTATAAAAAAATAAGTGTATTAACAAAGAGTGGGAGGGAAAGTCATTCGCCTGTTACTTATAGCACAATACCTGATTAGAGGTCATTAGTCATTCAAAACCACGGAATGACTTTAATTAAAATTTGATCTTTGAGAGCTGGGAACAATCTGCTGAACAGACTTTCGGGGCAAAAATACAGAGAGAGGGAGGGAAGGGGAGTGGGAGTTGACCAAAATGACAATAAGCTTAATTAAAGCCAGGAGGAACACTGGCAAACTCTCGTTTCTGGGCTGTCCAGCTGGGTTTTTATCCTGATGCTCCAGACCTGCATCTTCCCTGGGCACAACCAGGACTTGGAGTACTACAGGCTTGGGAGGCACGTTCCTGGCCCCTTCCCTGTAGCACTGGGTGATTCAGCAGTCTGCACAAGAAATGTTCTTTTCCTCCTCCAAATACTCTGTATTTTATAAAAATAATTGTATTTTGAAATAGTATTTTTATATTTTCTGCTCTGTCCTCAACCCAGGACAGAGATGGGAGGTATAACTGAGTCTTTCACTTGGAAAAATAAGTGCAGGAGACCAGTACGGTGTGCCTGGCATGCACAAGTCCAGATTTCTCATGGGTGTTGGCGTTGCCCAGCATTTTTCCCCCCACAGTCCACTGGTGATAATACAGCTGATAATAGTCCTGCTGGTGGTTAATTCAGCAGCTGGTCCTCCCTGCACTGCTCCAGGATGGCTATGGGGAAGAGCTGGAGTGGAGAAAACAGGGCAGCTAGTGCTTTCAAGGGAAACACCTTACCAAGAACTATAACCAAACTTGTATTTAAAGAGAAGGAAATCAGCCTGTGAAAGGAAGAATGCAATTTTGCACTGTTAGGGGTAAAATTAGGTCTTCCCCATTGCAGCTTCTCTTTCCAGGGTTGCATCTCCAGCACCCCTGCTTGTGCTGGGATGCTGAGACATGTTGATATATGTGCTCTGAACAGCTGCAAGGCAGACACAGCCACTCCAGACTGTGAGAATAAAGGAGGGGGCTTGTCCCATGCTATTTGGTATATGCAATATATCATAATTAAGCAATGTGAGCTTGCTGCCAGCCTGGGGCACTGCCACAGGACAGGGATGCTTTTATTTTTCAGGACAGGAGAAATCTCTACATGGGCTTTTAATTTTTTTTTTTCTGTGTAACAAATGAACCTCAAAGGCCCTTATTGGTGCACTGAGAACTTGAACTTTGAGTGGGGGCTGCACAATACGACACTGACCATGAGCTGCTGATTGTTGTCCCCTTCCCGTGATGGGTCACTGCTGGAGAGCTTTCCAAGGATATTATTCACATGCCAAAAAGCATTAGGATTTATCCTTACTGAGGGCTTTATCTATGACAAACCAGACAAAAGACCCCATCTCTTGCCCCACTGCCTGTGTTGGTACCAGGGGTCCGAGCTGAGAGACAAGGACAGTGTGGGTTTTCCCTCCTCCTGCCTCCAGCTGCTCAGGCTCACTCCCAGCTAGAGGGTCCCCATGCAGACCACCAAGGAAGAGCTTGTTGGCATCACAAATCACCTCCTGGTAAGGCCATGCTACTGGAGATATTGCATCAGGCCTTTGCATGTACCAATTGATGGTTTTCTTGCCAGCAGAGCTGTATCATCTCTACCAATAACGTTGCTAGGCTGACAAAACACTATCTAAAACAAAAGTTTTCTTGGCTCAGTTTTCCGTGAGGAGATGCAATGATTTTCTCTCCCCAGCCAGCATGCCTCCACCAGAAACACTCTGCACTATAGACCAGGCCCTACTGCTATTGCAAAAGGCAGCCAACTCAGACCAATGCCTAAGTTTCCATCTGCTTGTCATTAGTCTGGATCTTCACGGTCTCAAGCTGGAGAATGAAATCTATGACCTTGATCCACTTTCTTTTCATTTTGCTTTAGGATTTTGCTAGTCTTCTTTTTTGGTCTGGGGAAATGTTTTGGGATAAATCCTCAAAGACCACTTCTGATCCCAAGCTTCAGGTAACCTATGGAGAGGAAGCAGTGGCCAGTTTAAGACAAATGTACACCCCAGACTCTCTGTAGCTTTGAGATCCCCTCTGGGTCTTTTTCATCAAATATCTGGCCCTTGACTGCTTGAGGGAATGAGCTCTGAAGGTGAGATGACACTTGGAAATTTGAGCTCATTTTTGCTTTGATCATTTTTTTCCTTAATGATGTGAGCTACTGGACTGTCTCTCTCCCTAAAACAACACCTTTCTTTAGCTTGTTCTGATGGACTAACATATAATGGATTTATTTCTGGCACACACATTTATTGGCATGTTGACATCTTTTTTAATATTCTTCCCACCTCAGGCCTCTCCATCAATCCACACTCCTAAAGCAGAAACTTTTAAATGCACCACAAAAGAGAAGTCAGGATAATTTTTTTTTCATTACCTAAAGCAGGGCCATCTCTCCCAGGTTTCTTTAGCCCTGTACAAAGGCTCATGCCAAGTCAATCTGAATTCTCTTTCAAAACTCAAACTGTACTTAATGGGAAAGGTATGATTTCATAAGCAGATCTGTGCAAGACTGATGTTGTGCAGACAAAACCCCATAATGATTAACATGTGGCACCTTGGTCCAATTCACTCAGCTATGCACTTACAGTGCAGGGAAAGCTGCTTACCAGCTCACTCGCTTGGTGCAATTTGATTAAAGAAATTAGGAAAGCCAGAAATCGGCTGCAATCGTCACATACTTTATTGACACCTGTAGCTTTAATTTCTTACCATGTCTATCTAATATTTTTGGCAAGGAAAGTCTTGAAGTCTCAATCACCAGATCTCTGCATGTGCCTTTCAGATGTGGCTGAGAGAGGAGCAGGAGCCAGGCTGCCTGGCCTAGCATCCCTCTGGTTGGGCTGACCTCCCTTTTCCACCCTTGCCCTGTCCAGTGCTGGCAAACACACCAAGCCCCACATACACTCCTGACCCTTGGATTTCAGCCCCAAAACATGGCTGGGGCATGAGCCAGAGCTTCTGCTGGAACCTCACCAAGGAAGGGGTGTCTGATGTACCAGTTGTGTCCTTCTGTGGCCCCAACACTATCAAGGAGACAGCTTTGAGGGAGGCTTTGGGGACCATCACAGCTCCAGGGCTGTGCTAGCCATTGTCCTCCAGCTCCCCTGCCCCACTGAGCAACAGCAGGTACAGAAATGCTCTGCTCCATCACCGTGACTGAAGGTCCTCTCATGACTTTCCCTGGTCCTGCCTGACCTGAAACTCGATGACATCCCAAAAGCAGCTGGTTTAAACAAGCAACTTCTGAGTGAGGCCCTGAATTTGCACACTCCTTGGGAAGGTTAATACAGGGTGGACATTTTCACCAGCCCATCTCAGTTGAACACAACAGTGAATGTAAATCAGTGGCTTCCATGTATAATTTCTCAATGCCATCAAGAGTGTTGTATCAAACTGAAGATATCTGACTCATTAATAAAGGCAAATAATGGCAAGCAAATATTACTATTTTATTTAGCTAGAGTTAAATACTTGACCAATAATGAAAACCTATTTCTAACTGATGTCTCCCTTTCCTCCCTTGTTTCTTTTAAAGTACCTATACATGTGTGGTTTCGATGTTTGGTTTTGCTTAAATTGTGCCTTCTGCCAGATTCTCTGGTGGTTAGAACAGAGGGAATTTGTTAAGAACCATACTTTTTATTTCAGTGATTACCATCTCTCTATTGAACCAGCCTTCAATGGCACTGCCACCTACCACCATTGTCATACAGACCTATTTTCCCAGGCAACATGCAGAGGACATGCAGAGGCTGTGGCACACAAACCCCTTCTCACGGAATCACAGAATGGGTCTGATTGGAAGGCACCACAGTGACTTACCTGGTCCAACCTCCTTGCTCAAGCAGGGTCATTCACCCCAGAACACAGGGCACAGGATTGCATCCTGATGGTTCTGGAATATCTCCACTGAGGGAGACTCCACACCCCTTGTAAACATCCTGTTCCAGGGCACCACCCCCTGCACAGTTAAGAAGTTCTTCCTCATGTCCAGGTGAAGATTCCAGTGCATCAGTTTCTGCCCATTGCCTCTCGCCCTGTTGGTTGACACCACTGAGAAGAGCCTGGTTTCTGTCAGGTTCCTGTCAAAACTCTGCTCAAACACTCATAGGCCTGTGAGAACAGCAGTACTCCTGAATTAATGGTGTTGAAGGCTCCAACCTTACTCAAATGTGAGAATCCTAGAGGCCCACTGCTTCCAGTTATTTTGGTGAAAAAAAAAGAAAAAAGAAAAAAGAAAAAAACAGTTCAATGCGAAAGGCTGGAATTAGGCAAGAGTCGAGGCTGTGGGGAAAATTCTAGTTTCATTCATCAAAGCGATCAAAGAAATTCAGCTGTGCTTGATCTGTCATTGCCAGTGCAGCAGGAGGAAGGGAATTCCCAACTAGTTCCCAAAATAAGGTGTGTGTTGATTATGGAAAGAGGCAGACAGCCTGAAGGTCAGTACAAAATTACTTTTTTTCCCTAGAAAAACATGCCCACACCTCAGGCAAGTTAGCCACATGCAAGATCTGAGTATTGTGTAGTTCTCCAGGCATTTGGACACTTGCACTCAGTTTCTTCTAAAGAAATAAAACATCTGAAATGATGAAAGCAAAAATTAATATTTTTTTTCTCTTTTTATACCATCTTAAGTCCCTCTTGCTACAAGCACTAGCCCACTTTGGGAGATGCTGTGAGGAGAGCATTGAGCCAGGGCTCTGCTTTTGTTTCTGCATAGGAAAGAAGCAGTGATGACACTTGCCTCTCAAGCACGGTAGAAAACATGAACTATGAGGATCACCTGGCTGCCTCTGACAGGTGAGAAGGTGAGCCCAAAGGTTTCACACACACTCCAGCCCCAACACATGGCTGGACAGGAGCAAGCCTTACGCCTGGCCCCAGAGACACCAATCCGTTCCTAGCCCTGTGGGACTGACACACTGAGCCAGCAGCACTCACTGCACTCCCCTCTCCCAGTCCCTCATCACTCTGATGAGGGTCCCTGCTCCACCCTGATGGATGCCTCAACCCACTCCTGTCATCTTTCACCAGTTTCTTGTTCCCTTTCCCAGAGAAGCCTCCAAAGCCAAACACCTTCATGCCGAGAAATAGCAGAGAATCAAAAGAGTTAATTAAGAATTAGTTATCATAGTTAAAGACCATAATGGAGAAGTAGCAATCAGTTATTGGCTCTAATTAAGGGGAAATAACCCATACTGGTCCAAAGGTGACATCTGTGGGGAGCAATGCAGTGATTGCAAACTGACTGTGGTTTCTCACGGGTGCTGTGCCTTGGAGGATAGCAATGAAGCTCCCAATAAAGGCACCTTTTCCTTTTCTGTCACTTTCCCCTCCATGTGCTGATGCTGGGAGTTTCACACCTGAGCTTATCACTTCCTAGCAGGAGATTGAGCAAGCTCAGGCACACGTGGCTGTCACAGGCAAGCAGGAGAGTCACCGAAAGAGAATCAAGGTTTTTTGCAGAGCTGTGCCAAGCAGACAGGAGCCACGCTGTCGTGTCAGCACTCGGAGAAGCACAAGAGGACAGCAAAGGGACGTCAGAACAGAGGGCAGGAGATGAAGGAAGGAAATTCAAGGGGAAAAGTCATGACTTCGGGTCTCTGAAGCACCCAGTGTCACCTCAGCAATTACGGGAGATGATTTGAACAGCAGGGCTGGCTGTTGCTCTCTAGGGACAGCAGAAAACTTAGAGGCAGGGAAGTCTGGAGCGTTTTCAGGGTCTGAGCTTTAATGCCTAGCACTGCACACATGTTTTACAGGACAGTTGCTTTGAGTTAATTCTGTATGGACTGCTGTCAGGGATGGTTTCAAGTCTGTGTATAAAGCTGCTCACACACATGTTTGCTCTCTGCAGTCACTGAGTTAGGGGCACGGGGTGGCTACAGGTTAATGGATTTTCAAGCTGAACTGTTTGCCAGTAGCATTCAGGACATGGAAATTTGTGCCAGAAACCTTATCAGAGACAAACCATTCCATGGTGTCCTTTAGTGCAAGCCCAAGTATTAGCTTCTTAATATGTTTACCCTGAGATAAATCCACAGTAACACATTGATGTGCAGGCAATTAATTGGGATGTGCCCCAGTGCAAGGACAATACTCAATAATAAACTTCTTTAAGAATGTCCTTCTGAACAATGTGCTGACTACCTGCCTATCTTAATATCTAAAAATACAATGACCCTGAACCTCAACTAATCCCAGAGTCTTTCCTGAAAAAAACATGAGAGCACGTTAAGGACCTTCTTGCCTGGTTGGGTTGGTCATGGGGCAGAAAGGACCACAACAGCACCCACAGCATCATTTGATATGGTTAATATCTGCTTAGCAAATTAAAAATGACCCTTGAATTTTAAAAGCCCAGGAGACGAAGGAAAGTGAGAATGTGGCTACACTGTGAGCTGTGCTTAGAGAAGTCTTTTTGGCCTTGTGGAAAGCATGTGATGAACCAAAGCATTCCAGAAAAGAGAAGCATTAGGGAGCAGCTGATCTATCCCTACAGCACTGAGCTGCTAAACGCAGAGCAAGCCCTGGGAGATGCCTCTCTTTGGCTGTAATTGTGCTGTTTGTATCAGACCATTAACAGATCTCACCCGTCATCCATGTGACTGGTTTTATGATTTCTCACTATCCCTCCTGTTTCTTAGTCTCATCCTGTCCTTGGGATCAGATCTTTTCCTGAAAAAGGGACAACTGCCTTCGAGGTGAGGAGGAAGATGTTGTATGAAGACCTTGAAAACAAACTTGCCTGTCAGGAGTGTCTGCTTTGCAGGACATATTTTTTGGCTTTGAGGGTGGCCTGCTTAGCCAAGCCTGAATATTTCACTGTGCTGCAGAGGCTGCCCTGGTATTAATTCACCTCAAAGAGCAGGTTGAAGTCATTAAAATATTTTGCAGGTGGTTCCTTGAATTCATGGTGCAGCTGGATCCAGCCTAAAGCGGGGGAAAAAAAAAGGAAAGGAGGAGAAGAGGCAAGTTCTGATGAAACACAAATTAACATAACTCATAGAAGGGAAAGAAAATCTGTTTTCAATCTCTACAACAAAGCCAAGCAACACATCAAGCTAGAAAGGAGAAATGTCAGCCAGGCAGTGCTGGGGATTTTATTGCTTTAGCACAAGTGCTGCTCCACAGCCCCAGAAGTTCCCAGGTGCTACCACAGCAGCCAGACGCCCCCAAGCACAGGTCTGGGTATGCAGGGATGTGGGGGGCTTCACAACAAGGCCTCTGCTCCCACATGGGTCCAGAATCAAGGTTTTTTTTAATGCCCTGGCACTAGAACTTGTGTGTTGGCCTCAGTCTCTCTTGTGCGTGGAAACTCTCCACATAGTGCACCATTTCTTCCCCTTAGAGATGCACACGCTTCTTCTCAGGGGATGCTGACAAGAGCTGAGCTGGGCAGTCCATGGGAAACTCACAAAGGAGATTCCTGATCTGGTACCTCCATGAGCTACTGGTGGACAGATCACCTACAACCTGCCTTGGCATCTTTTGGATTCAGAAGTGCCTCCCAACGTCCATGGGCATCACAGTCCTTGGTCCTTCCTCGGGGAGAACAAGGCATTTTGGCATAAACACCAGCATACTGGAGAGCTGCACTGGGTCTGACTGGGAGGGAGGTATCATTCTCCACAGCAGCCCAACACAGCAGGGCAGTGTGCCTTGGATCTGGCTAAGCCAGTGTTGCAAAACTCAGATGTTTTTTCTATTGGTGAGCAGAGCATTGACACTGGGAGCAGGCTGGGGTTGGGCAAGAGACTGAGAAGGGACACAGCCAGGGTTGTGATCCAAACAGACCTCAGGGATGTTCTGTGCCATATGACGTCAAACTCAGAGATTAGAAGTTCAGGGGAGGAAGGAGGAAGGGGAGATGGTTACGGTTCGTGTATCTGTCAGCCCAAAAATCCATCACACATGCTGAGGCCCTGATCCCCAGGAAGCAGTTGCATATCTGCCTGCTGATGGGAAATAGAGAATGAGTTCCCCTTTCTGCTTTGCTTGCAAGTGCATCTTTTGCTTTCCCTATTAAACTGTCATTATATCAACTCCTGAGTCTTGTCACTTTCCATTTTCTCCCCGTCCTTCGTGAAAGAGAACTGATAACATTTGTGTGGCTGTTTGGCTGGTGGCTGGGGTAAATCCACCACAAGAACTGGTATGTCAAAATTCGCCAAACTTGTTCATTGCAAAAAGACATAAGACTGAAAAATCAGGTAAAATAGGGAAAAAAAGAACCAAGATAGTCTACTAGCAAGCCTATGACTGATGAGGCAATTGTACAGCTCTGGTCATTGATGGCTTTGTGGTGGACATGTATGGGATGTGTCACAGGTCAAACCACAGCTACTTGATTTTTTTTCTGTGGCAGAGCAGTGTGGTCTGTGGGCAGGATTACTTTTCGGTGTTTTGAAGCCCATCTGCAGAAACATGAGTGCAGGTATTAGGATAAGGGGTAGAGTGTCACCTTTCATGGCTGCAACCCTCACTTCAGTCTAGGGGCAACAGCAGAAATGGTAGAGGTCCCTGCCCCAGGCTACCCAATACAAGGCCCTTTTGAGCCACACACTCTTTTTTCACTCTTCCTTGGAAGGGAATAAAAGCCTCCTGAATGCTGCACCGTCATACCTAAGATAATCTGTGATCAAATAGACAAGTCTGGAAAAATTACCATCTTGTTGATAAATGGAGAAATACCTTTTATCTAGGATATCTTCTAATTTGGGGGAAAAAAAAACCCTTTAAAACACTGCATCTTTAGTTCTTTCAGGATAAATGGCTGTCTGAGGAGGCTGATGTCTGCCCAAGCTGCCTGTTAGAATCACTGCTGGGAGGCTGTTGATGTGTTTAGCTGTTGCCAGGCTCGAGTTTGGTGTTGCATCCCTTTGCTTTGCCATGAGCACTTGGTGGTGGCAAATGCCTGCAGTGGACAAGAGAGATGGAAGGAGATGAGAAAGGTAGTGAGTATGGCCAGGGACTTTTTGCTCCACCAGCCACTTCCAGGCCACTTCCTTTTCCCTCCACCAGCAGTTCCCCCAGGCCCGTGACTTTGAGGCAGCTGTGGTCTGTTTATAAAATTTGGTTCAGGTGTTGGTGCACATTTACAAGGAGAACATGAGGAGCATCTTCTGTATGAATGTAGGAAGCAAAGGGATGAGCTGTAGGACTATAAACTCTTCCTTAAATGTCAGCAGAACATGTCAGGGGAGGCAGGATGAGCAGCAGGAGCAGAGGGACCAGGGCTTTCTCACCAACAGCCCAATGGATAAGGCTGATGGCCCGGCAGACGTGTCCCATAATGTGCTGGAAACTGCTGTTCTATAAATAACCCCATTGCTTCAGCAAAACATCAACCTAGGGAGACTGCACTGAATCAGCAGTTTCTTTTCTTTTTTTCTTTCCTGATTGCAAAATCAGAGTCGACCTATTGCTGCAGTCAGTGACGGTACAGCGAGAAATGAAAGAGAGCAGAAAGCAGGATGGAGCACAGGCAGAGGCTGAGCCAGCATGTTGGGACATGGTCTCTGGCACCCAGGGCGTGGCCCAGACCCTCAGCACCACGTGCACTGCGAAATCTGCCGCCTGTTTGCAGAGGCTGACATCGAGGTAGAAATGCACCACGACCTCCCAGGCAGCCAGATGCTCACCTGGGAGATGGGAATGTGGTGGCTCGCAGAGCTGCATGGGCTGCATCAACTAGAAATAAAGGCTTGACCAGCTGGGTAGGCAGCTGCAGTCAGAGGGATCTTGGTTTTCCCCACAGAAGTGGAGAATTGGACTTCAAAACCTGAAGCACCACAGTTCAGGGCTATCAAAATCAATGGACTCTACCCCTGCTTTTGCAGCCATGCCAGCTGGGCCACTGAGAGTGGCATGGCCACAAGATGACTATGATTCATGTGAAAACTTATCCCTGAGCTTCTTTGTCAGGGAAGGAGGGCACAGAGATCTCATTGCACCTTTTGTATTTAAGAGGGCTTTTGAGAACTATGTCTGCCAGCTTATTTTTAATACTTTGAAATAAAATGGATTTGACTAGAAGTATTATTAAAAGCCTCTCTGCTGTAAATTTGCTCTGCATGCACCTGAATTGCATCCACCCCTATAAACATCCACCTGGCAGCACAAGAGCAGTCATTCCTAGCTCATCACCCAGCAAGAGTAGATGGCTCCAGGCCTGTGCAGAGTGGTGAGCTGAACAACCAGAACCAACAGATATGGGCTGGATATGAGCTCTTACTCCTGTGAGGAGGTGGTGCCATGATGGGAGAGGATGCACAGGCAGCTGCTGTGGCTCAGCTTATTGGTGGTGACCTCTTAAACCTCCCTAATTCAAGGGGATATCTGAGCCCTTCACAAGGAAGTAAATTATCCCAATTCCTACACAGAGTGTAGTAGAATGTTTAAAAATGGAGGATTCCTCTTCCTCCCTGCTGGGGACAAACCAGGTCACAGCTGCACAAGCACATTTGAAAGGAGAACACAGAAGTGGATTCAAAAATACCCACATATTTGTGGTTTAAGCCTTTCAGAGATTTGTACATCAGGTGCAGAGCAGAGGGCTTCACTCTGCACTGCCAGGGTGTGGATCTCCAGCTCACTCCTACCTGAAGATTTCCCACACCTCGTTCCATGGCCAGGCAAAGCGGTGAGGACACAGCAGCGCCGGAGATGAGCACAGACCTGCAGCCCAGGACCAAACCGTGTGACAGTGACTGCCTTGCCCCTCGGAGAGGGCAGGACGTGGTGGCGGCAGCGTGGATGAGGAGGGCTCTGCCCAGCTCCTACCGACGGCTCCTGCCTGTGGGCTTGGGTGAGTCCCTCAGCTTTGCAAAACCAAAATCAAACCCAGCACAAATAGAGATGTCAAAATGCCAAACACCATAGAGAGATGAGTGGGGGGGAAGGTTGGCAGGATGAGGGCAAAGAAATGGTGAAGAGGTAGGAATTGTGTCCATGGGCGGGAAAAACTCATCAGGGAGGAAGCAGGAGCTGGAGAGACCTTGTCAAGGAGGCTGCAAGTGTCTCTTCTCCATATCATTCCAAATCCATTTGGGTGTCAGCATCCCCTACCCCACCATCATTCACTTGTCTGTACAACTCCTCCTGATTCCCTCCCTCCTTGCACTTGAGTCACACAGAGTCACTAAGGCGTCACCTTGGTGCACATTACTGGGTGTTTCACTATGACAAAGTCCTCAGCCTCCCCTCCCAGGAGAACGATCACCAAGCTAACAGTGAACATGGAATCTTCTTGGCTACCAGGGGAGGTTTACTTGTGCTAGAAACAAAATGTCCATCTCATGCCTAACTCCTCTACCATGCAGAGATGTTGAATAACTCCAGGTTGAATCTCTTTCAGGACCCTGCCCAAGTCTCCCTGGTCTCCAAGTGAGCACATGAGACCAGCTGAACATCTTAGCTGTGGGATTTTTTGAGGAACTGTTCAAATTACCACATCAGAGTTCTCAGCAGTCTATAAAAACTGAGCAGATAGGAAATGCATATCAGATAGCATCAAATCAGAAGGCAGAAAGGAAGTGCCTCCAGCCCATAGCCTGACAAGGCTTTAGGTTAGCCACAAGAAATTTGTCATGAAAATTAAAGACAAATATGGGGAAGATGGAAATTCGAGTGATAGGAACTCTTTCAGCGTTTCAGAAAAGATTGGGTTTGCCTCAGCTTCTACCACAACCTTTCAGATAAGTGGTAAGGTTTCTTTTTATTAAATGGATTTATATGGATTTTATCTGGTCTAAAACAACACATAAAAATGAAATATTGCATATTAAACTCTTTTTGCAGTGATTTTGCTAGTAAATTAACTGCCATTTAAAAATAGAAGTATGTCAAACTACCCTTTCTAGCCAAAAGCTGGTGCTGAACATCAGAAGAAAATTAGTTATTTTCCTGTCTTAGAAAATGTCTAATTTTCTTGAGTGAAACTTTCATGTGCAGTAGCTAAGATACCAAAATCACCAGACTCAATTAAAAAAAGTAAGTTTATGAATTTTTAGCTGAATATAAAAGCTTCATTGCTGACTAAGCCATTCTATTGTAAAACCAATTAAAATCCTGTACTCTTTTAAAACTAAGACTTTAAACTCCTGATTACATTACTTTAAAAAAAAAAAAAGAAAAACCTCAGCTGAGGGTAACTTACTGAATGTTCGACGTAGCTAACAATGCTTCTGAAATACCCTTTTTCTCCCTGAAGGTCAAAATTCAACAAAGCTGTTTATTTCTTTAACACTTGCTACTAATCATTGGTTTTACATGTTATGACTTGTTTCAATTTGTTCTTCAGTTCAGCTTATTATTGATTTTTCATTTATTTTGATGCATACATGCATCACTGTTGGAATCACATATATGCAGTGCTCTGGATATAGAGGGAATTGCTTTAAGCAACCCTCCAAATGGCAGCCTGGGACAATTAAAAGCGACAGAAACAGGGAGTTTATTGATGCAGGAAGGGGGAAACCACCACATTCACACTGTTATGGGCTGGATTAAGTCTTGATGTAATTGAGCTGGTTAAATTAGCTAAGGAAAAGATAGACAAGCAGGTTGCAGGGCAAAGCCTGGAGCAGAGGAAGGCAGCCTGCCTCGCTGGCAGGATTGAGTGCTCTCACAGAGGGACCTTGCTGCTCCGCACCACTGGAAAGCACTGTGGCCAAGCCTGATATTACTGGAAGCAAGCAGAGCTTGCAGGGGAGAGATATGAGAGAGTGTCTACCCTTCTTCTCTCGGTTTTTAGAGCCTCGGAGCCAAAAAAAGGCATCCACATGCTGTGTTCGGACAGCCCTCAGCATCTACCTGCTGCTGCTGACGGCCGGCCAGGGGCTGCTGA
Organism: Vireo altiloquus; assembly: GCA_013396875.1. Taxonomy (NCBI): domain Eukaryota; kingdom Metazoa; phylum Chordata; class Aves; order Passeriformes; family Vireonidae; genus Vireo; species Vireo altiloquus. The sequence continues at coordinate 582,152 of VZRF01000295.1, forward strand.
CATACAAAGGTAATGCTACAACCTCGCCAAGGGCTTGGCATCAAAAGAGAGCTTTGCTGGGTGCTCCTGGGGGCCTGAGCAAGTGGGAATGAGCACACAGATCAGAAACCTCTGAGGGAGCACAGAGGCTCCTCCGCACAGCGCCAGGCAAAGCAGCCGCTGCGGGGAACAATTCCCCACCCTGTATGTGTGCTTTGCATTTGCAAAAGCACTCCCAGCTGCACTCCTGGCTGCAGCAAGGACTGGCACATGGAAACCACCTCCCCGGGCCAAACAGGGGTGGTCTTTATTCCCCGGTGTCCTCCCCAGGTGCTGAGGAACTGCTCTGCCAAACAACCATTTCCCAGCCAGACCTGGCAGAGAATATTCATTGCATGGGCTTTTTGTTTCCTCAGTATTTAAGATGCAGAGAGAGGTATTGAAACTTCAAGAGCAAAATGCCTCCTATACAGAAGAGATTCTGAAGAGCTCCTTTGCCAACAGTCTGGCTTTGGGGAGAAGCTCTGCTAGGAAGAGCTTTCCCATGACACACGAAGAAAACTGGAGGAGAAGCTTAGAAGAGGAAATCACCATAATTAAAAGCAACAATGCAAACCTGATGATGAAGATGAACAACATCACCCTGGTTGCAGGTATGGCTCTCCATGATGGCTCTGCAGTAGGGAGACCTGGCTCCTCTGTATCACTAGCGGGGCTGAAAACCCAGTTTAGGTGACCCAATAACTAGGGCAAGATTTAATCTCCTGTCAGTTAGTGATGCCCCCGTGCCCAGGATTGGAGTCAGCTCTAGAGCAGGGAACACCTAAAGGAGCTGGAGCATTGCTCTTGTGCAAACCCCCAGATCCCCTTGCAGCTGCACATGTGGCTCTGGGCTCCTCTCCCTTCCTGTGACTTGCAGATTTCGACTCTAGGTGCCCTCCAATAGGGAGCCCACACCTCAAGCCTGTCAATCCCATACTGTTGTTTTCCTCACTGACTGCTGACTATTGAAAAATATCCATTAAATATTTATTTCAGGGCCTCCTGGACGCAAAGGAGATCCTGGTCCACCAGGTATGTTGGTAAATGAGCCACAACTTCTCCTCTTTTCCTCTTTTTGTTTATTTCATCTAAGTGAACTTAAGCGAGAATTTGGGATTTCAGTCTCCAGACCCAGACCCCACCCAGTGGGCAGACACCCAACACCCTGGTCATGAGGAGACCTGCTGCACCTTTTCACTGATCCTCCAGGAGCCTTGGCCAGCCCAAGTGCTCTCACAGAGGTCGGTGCTCATCTTATCCCTAGGGAAACATTGGCACAGCCCAGGAATGAGCTGGGTGCAAGCTCTGCCCTCCACAGCCATGCACAAGCTGCTACCCTGGGTGCCTAGGGGCGTGGGTAGGACTACACCTGCCTTAGGAAATAAATATCTCCAGACCGTGAGGGTGCAGCAAGTCCTGGTTTAATGCTGGCTCCACTTTGAGCAGAGGTTGGACCAGGAAACAGTTTCTGTGATCCTGTGATGATGATCTAAGATGCAGCCCTTTTTAGGTCAGGTCTGTAACTCATCCATCCCTACTTCTTGGCTACACTGATGAGATTTTCTGAAAGAAAAAAAAAATATCAAAAATTGTGTTTTCGTATCTTCCTGGCTGCACTTACATCATTGAAAGAGCACCTCCTGCCAAGCAGTGTTATTACACATCAGAGCCCAATAGCTCAGTGCATTTTCATGAAAGATCTCCCCAATGGTCCCCACGAGCTGGGCTTGGCAGGAAGACAAGCTGGCCCCTGCCCAGCTGAGCACTCAGCTGAGTTCCAAGGACTTTTCTCAAGCAGTTGTGCAGGTCTCTGCCAGCTGAAGATTGGCCTCATTGGTGACTGAAATTGTGTGAGCAAAGGATGATTAAAAAAATTAATCTCTTCTTCTTAGCCATTACTGTGAATAGATGATGTGTGTCAGCTGATATATGTATTTTACATCCCAGGGTTACAGGGACCACCAGGGACAAAGGGAGACCAAGGTAAGGCTTTTCTGACACCTGAATTACTTCTGTGGATGAACATAAAGTGGCTTTATGGATGATTTTATGAGCAATCTTGTCCTCAGCCAAGGTGTAAGTGAGTAAGAATGTCATTGGAGTTGAAGGAAATAAGCCTGTGTAAAGCTAATGTGAGTAAAAGCAAAACTTAGCTGGAAAAAATCTTATTTTAGAAGCCAATGTGCAACAGTCACAGTGGACCAATTTGCCACTGTCACCAGCACCACTCTCAAGAGCACAGAGAGTGGAGTTTTGCTCATGCTCACAGCTGTGGTGGGGGTCCTGCTGCTGGCGTTCACTAGACACAGCACCCCATGAGGCATCAGGAAAATGGTGCTGTCCTTGCAGGGCTACATGGACCCCAGGGCGAGAAGGGGAGAAATGGAGCTCCTGGTCCTGCTGGCCCAAGTGGTGATCCAGGAGTGAAAGGAGAAAAAGGAGACCCAGGGTTTGTAGGTAAGGCTTCTTCACTATCTCAACATTTTTAATGTTCTCACACATATTTCTTTTTAGACTCACTCTACATAAAACACCAGAAGTCTTCATAGTTCAATATTCATAAAAATCCAAGCAGCCCTAAGCGTAGTTTTCCAGTCAGTGAGGGAGCTGGATAAACAGGACACTTGACCTGATCTGCAGGGGTTTAATTTCATGTCATGCTTCAGCAAATCTCCCAAAGGAGGGCTGGGGGACAGGGCCATGCAAAATGTTGACTCTGCACCACAGAAGTCTCTTTACAGAGTGACCTTTGTCTAATGAAAGCCACAGACATTCAATTATCAGCCTATCCTAGATTAAAGCAGTGATGTTTGCAGTAGGATTTTCATGGTATAAAATAATACAATATAATTTATATGAACAAGCATGTGGACGTTAGTCCTCTTTATATTCACGAGCCTGTGGGTGTTAGCCCTCATTTTAGTGGAACCTCTTTCTGAGAGCTTTATATTTTACATAAGTCTGGCTTTACACACCTGAAGCAGAAGAGTTATGCAACGTGTTTCTCCCATGTAACATGCATTATGGATAGCTGTTACTCAGTGGTCTCACACGGGCTGAAGGCAGGAGAGGAAAAGAAAGAAGATGATGTGTGCAGTGTAGAGCAGGGAGGACAGTTGGACAGGTTGATAAGAGTTTCCTCAGATCTTCCATCAGATCCTGAATGCCCCAATGCTCTCATTAGCACAAGATGCTCCAGAAGAGAAGAGCAATTGTAGGAGGAATACCAAAGGGCAAGGACTTTGGGATCATTATGGAGCAGAATGATGAAGGAGATGTAAGTCTTCAAATGAGGCACTTTCACGCAATTCAGCTCTTTTGGAGCATGCTGATCACCTGCTCAGAGAAGAGATGGTTAAGGGGAGATGAGAGAGCTCTCTGGAGGCACAGGAGTGGAATATGCTGCCCTGTATCCCCACCGTGTCTAGTAGAAGGGAAGCGTTCAGACTGCAGTAAGGGATATCTAACTAGAGGAGAAAACATTCCAGTAGTAGGGATAGTTTGGGGAATAGATCGAAGAGGTGTCATGGCACCACTGCAAGCCTTTAACAGCAGGCCAGACAAACATGTGGCCAGAGAGGCTGACAGAGCCAGAGGTGGATCAGATAGACCAGCTTTGTCCTCCTACAGCTTTATGGGAAAGCCACTGAGCAGTAAATGCTCAAACCATGCCAGTGGTGGGGCCAGACAAAGGTGCTCCACAGGCTGCAGAGACAACAAATCTGATTTTCTGACTGTGTGCTGTGCTGTTTGATAGGTCCCCAAGGACAGAAGGGTGACATGGGCAAGAAGGGAGACCCTGGGCCACAGGGACCCGTGGGTCCTCAGGGCCAGCATGGAGTCCCAGGACGGTCAGGTCACGATGGTAAGTGCAGAGGACACAGTGTGACAGGGTGCAGGGCTGCCCCAGCTGAGGGGTTGGGCTAAGCCTTGTTGGCACTGATGCCAGGATGTCATTACAGGTAGCCCCGGGAAGCCTGGACCTCCTGGGCCAAAAGGAGAGGCAGGTAAGCAATACAGAAGGTGCAATTTCTTGTGGAGACATCAGACTGATCTCTTTTATATGGTGTTTCATGATAAGGAAAACTGCAGCCATTCTAGATCCCAGCATGGGTAAGAGAAGATGATTATTAGATGAAGAAACCATGCCAACATTTCAATGTCATCCAAAAACTCATCCAGCAGCCTTGGCTGTCTCATCTGGGCCCCACTCACTGTGCAGGAGACTGAGAGGGAAAGAAGGGCCATGTGCTCCTTCCTAACATATGTGCACACAAAGGCCAGAAATTGGCTGCTCTTTGAGGAGAGCACTTCAGCATTTCAAGGCTGGCAGTCAGCCAGGACCTGGGTCCATGCAACCTTTCACTCCAGATCATCCCTCACTGCATTGCTAAGATTAGCTCTGCCAGGGGAGGATTGCAATTCGGAGAGATCCAGTGTTGGTTTTGCCTTCAGGCTCAGCTCAGTGTTCAAGGGCTGGTGATGGAGCTGTCTTTTTATCTCCTTCATGTGTTGTGCTACATTTCATGTGTGCTGCTTTCACTCAACCTCAAGGTGCAACTGGACAACGTGGACCTGCTGGAAGTCCTGGCCTTGATGGCAGACCTGGTCAGAAAGGGGAGAAGGGGGACCAGGGCCCCACAGGTAGCCCAGGTACAGCACTGCTCAAACCTGTAACTCACTGACCTCCTACCCTGTGTAGGAGACACACCCACTTCGTGTGATGGCTTCACCCTTACTGATTTCTTTTTAATTTTAGGAATACAAGGCATTGCTGGACTCAAAGGTGACCAGGGAATACAAGGAATAGCAGGTAAAGGAGAATAAAACAGGTTTTGGGTCAACAACACACATCATGCAGACACTGGAAAGGGAGCTACAACACCAAGAGGAGATCTCTTGAGCCCTCTTCTTGGAGCCTCAATGCATCCCAGGATGCCATGGCACTCCTGGGGCTCTGCCAGGCTGCTGTGGGCTCACTACTCACCAGAGGGTTGTTTCCACCCTCTGTAAGATGCATGAGGGGGTGATGGTGCCAGAATTTTTGTATAAATTGAAAATAAAAAAAAGCAAAAAAAGCAGCAGTTTAAAATGAACTTCAGGAGAAGATGTTTCTCCACTGCCTGTATTTTCTTTTTTGACATGGTCTGCACTGAGTATGATGTGGAATAAGGCACCTGATTCAAAAATAGTTGCTCATAGTGTAGACAACTAAACAAGGGTTAAAATCCATCGTAAATACTAATTTGCATTACCTTTTATGAATGTATAAACATTACTCTTATAAATGTTTGTTTGTTTGTATGATCTTAGGACCTCCAGGGCAAATGGGAGCAAAGGGAAACCAGGGCCCAAAAGGTAAACCCTTATAGCATGATATATTCTGATGATGCAAAGCACTTTAGGTGCCACATTCCACCATTCTGCATGAATGTGAAATGTTTGTCATGTCCTTTCCTTGGGATGGGATAAAGGCAATGACTTTTTGCTTTCCACCCAGGCATCCCAGGCGTACCTGGTCAAAAAGGAAACAAGGGTGATTTTGGCTCTAAGGGTCAGAAAGGAGAACCAGGACTAAAAGGAGACAGGGGAGCGAGTGGATATCCTGGTAAGGCTCTTTGCCACAGGGTCTGTGGAGCTGATGGTGCATTTGGATTTGGGGCTGTAGATCACAGACTGGCACAAGCTGCTCTGGGGTGTGTTTGCAGAGCTCATTTGCAGGAACTCAACAGACAGATCAGCCCTGCCAGCAGAGGAATGTACAGGGTGTCACATGTACACCCAGGGAGGTGTGCTAAAAGACACGCAAGTGAACAGATGCATTGGATTTTCTCAAATCCCTGATTTCACAGAAAACTGGAACAACCCACATTCCTCTCTGCTTTGTTCAGAGATACCTTGTAGCACACCACGTCACTGGGATAAATCCCATGTAAACACAGCACTCAGGAACACGGAAGAGTGAAGCTACTGCAAACACCTAACAGTGAGGCTATTTAAATACACCTTGCTAACTGCAGGACAAAAGAGTTGCTAAAAAGGTCCAACACTACAGGTACTCTCCATCCTTAACTCTTCTCCTCCCTTCCAATCGCAGGGTGTTTCAAAAAACCATAAGACCTGTAGCAGAAAAAAACCAAACAAACATTTGCTACAACAGCCCATGGGAAGCAAACAGTGCTCCAGATGCTTTTTTCATCTAATTGTTCACACAGAATAGCACAGGAAACCTCAGAAGGAAAATAAACTAGATTCTATGTGAGGATCCTCCACGCACTCCTCCTCTGGAGCTTTGCATGTGGAGGAGGGAGGAACTGTAACTGGGCTGGCTCCAGGCCAAAGACTGGTGTCTGGGTGCATCTCATCTCCTGGCTCCCAGAAGCAGTGTTTCCCAGCAATGAGTGTTTTCTGGAGGTAGCTTTGGGGGAAATAACTCATCGAGATTTTTCAAACACCCCTACCCTTAGGATGCTCCACAGAAATGTGGAGGACTGTCGAGAGCACCTTTCTGCTCTCCCTGGAGAGAAAATCCCAGAATGTTGTACGGCTTTCTGCAAGTAGTTTGGGAGATACCATGCCTTCTCCTGGACATCCCAAAATCTGTCAGAGATGTCAGTTTACAGGTAGCAGTGGGAATGGGATATGTTTCCCACAAGTGAATGAATAGATGGGATTTTAAAAGTGGACCTTTTCTTGGGTCACATTAAGAAGATCCTACTTTTCCTGCCACATTTCTTTTACCAATCCTTAGTCACTTCAGGGTGTTCTTTTTCTAGAAGGGGAGGAGTCTGCACATCTGTGACTCACACAAGTATTCAGAACTAGATAACAACCGGATTTTTCCCAAAGCAACTGTCAAATATTTGCTTTTCTAATTTGCAACAGGTCCCCAAGGAGCAAAAGGGAGCAAAGGTGAAAAAGGAGAAGGTACTGGACTTTTACTTCTTCTCTCACTTGCCTTCTGGAATTAAAGCTACCAGAGATTAGGACCAAAATCCCCCTCTGCTCACAGCACAGCTAACAGAGCCAGGGAGTCTGTGGTCTGAGCTGCAGCCTGGTGTCTCCAAATGCAGGGGAGGCTCTTGAATTGTTTGGATTTGAGCTACCAGTAACCTCTGGTCCCACTCTGGAGATGGGAACATCCCTCTGGTTTGGGTTGTCACTGCTCCTGTCCGTCAATGTCTTTTTCCTCATGCCTGTATGACCCATAGAGTTATTTTCTTCTCCTCTGAACTCTCAGTCGGCCTCGGCAATTTTGTACGACTCGTGGGAGGAGACAAGAGGGGCCGTGTGGAAATCTTCCACAAAGGGTCCTGGGGAACGATATGTGACGATGGCTGGACCGTCCGAGAGAGCGGCGTGGTCTGCCGAATGCTGGGATTCAACCGTGCGGTCACTTCCTTCAGCGCCCCAGCAGGTGAGTCCACTGCAGCTGTATGCCTCTGCAGGCCTGGCACTGTGGTTACACACACCACAGCAAGGTCACCTACACGAGCAGCAGGTGATCTCCTCGACAGGGCAGCTCGTTCCTCTTGGGATGAGGCAGCTGCACGTCAGGAGCTGCTTGAACTGTGCCCAAAGGCTTGATTTCCAACAAGCCAACCACACAACCCAACACACACCCACTACCCACAGGGCTCTCTTTTGAAAAAAAATGCATATTCCTCTTTTTCTCGTCCAATGCTTTTTTGTTTGTTTGTTTGTTTGTGTTTTTAATCTTCCAAAGGCACCGGACAAATTTGGCTTGATGATGTAAGTTGCAAAGGGAGTGAAATTACAATCACAGACTGTAGCAAGCGAGACTGGGGTGCACACAACTGCAACCACAACGAGGATATTGGGGTGGAGTGCGCTTGATGGGACCGAGTCTCTCCTGGGAGCTGCTGCTACCTCTGCTCTCCGTGGAGCTTTCCTTCATGATGCAAACCCAATTTCATCATGCTGTGCTTTTGTGCCTCTTTACCAGGTCATAAAAATATTGATAAAGAAAGTTGAATTTTTCACAAATCAATAACAGTTGCAACACCCACAGATAACCTGAAACATCCCAGCTGTCACAAAACAATTGGAGCTCAGGCATGTGAGCCAGTTCACAGCTTTTCCAGCTACCTGACATCAGCTCATCTGCAGGAGCTCACACGTGTGTGACCTCTAAGTCCACAGGGGAGGGGATGGTCCACGTTAGCTTAGTGCAGTAAGAGAATAGGATCAGTTTGCAGAAACCTGCACTTACTGCAGTACGAGCTGGCTAGTCCATCTTCATCACAGTACAATTGTGAACCTGAGCTTAGAACCCCCAGGGAAGTGCATACACCCAAGACAGCAGATGCTCAGAGATCATCAGGTGATCTCTCTGGCATGCAAATATAAATATTCTTCAGAAACTATGCTGATCACTCATTAAAGTGCAAAAATAAGTGCCTGGGATCTAGGTGCCATACTATCCTGGTTTAGCACAGCGCTTGTTTTTGACCTTAGCTAAGTCCCTTGCCTTCTCTGTCAACATTTCCTAACCTGTCCCCAGGAGCAATACCCTGTACTTACCTGGTGTATAAAGCTAAGCTTTTCATGCCTTTAGAAATTAGATGCTCCAGCAAAGCAAAATTATGAAAAATAAAAAATATAACAAAGCATGAATAAGCTATCGATTGGTGTTAAATATAAATAAATAAATAAACAAACAAACAAATAAATAAATAAATGCTCGAACTGATAAAAAAATAAAATTGTGCACACACACCTAGAGATGCATTAGGGAGAAAATATTGAACTGGGCTTTCCTAGATCCCATGAGATTGATGCAATTTGCACTCAATAAAGAGAGGTTTCCCTGCGCTGGACACATCCTGACGGGATGCCAGGAGCGCGGTGGGACCTGCGGGATGAGCGGCGGGCACCGCACCAGGACCGTGTCCCGGCACCGCTCCGCATTCCCACCGCGGAGCCCGGGTACCTCAAATGCTCCTTCCCGGCACTAAGGGGAGCTCAAGGGCCGCCGCCGCTCCGCAAAGCCGCTGCGGGAGACCCGCGGCATCGGCCNCGCGGGCACCGCGCCAGGACCCATCGGCCGCGTCCCGGCACCGCTCCGCATCCCCCCGCGGAGCCCGGCTACCTCAAATGCTCCTTCCCGGCACTAAGGGGAGCTCAAGGGCCGCCGCCGCTCCGCAAAGCCGCTGCGGGAGACCCGCGGCATCGGCCCGGCCCGGAGGCTGCCCCTGCCCCTCGTCCTTGCTGCCTCCCGACACGGAGAAACGAGGGTCCTGCGCATCCCTCTCCACTCCGCTCTCCCGAGACCCCGCCTGGAGCACTGCGCCCAGGGGATGAGAAAGCTGGAGCATCTCTCCTATGANACTAAGGGGAGCTCAAGGGCCGCCGCCGCTCCGCAAAGCCGCTGCGGGAGACCCGCGGCATCGGCCCGGCCCGGAGGCTGCCCTGCCCCTCGTCCTTGCTGCCTCCCGACACGGAGAAACGAGGGTCCTGCGCATCCCTCTCCACTCCGCTCTCCCGAGACCCCGCCTGGAGCACTGCGCCCAGGGGATGAGAAAGCTGGAGCATCTCTCCTATGAAGATAGGCTGAGACAGCCAGGGCTGTTCAGTCTGGAGAAGAGAGAGAGAGCTCCCAGAGCACCTTCCAAATACCTGCAAGGGAGCTGGAGAGGGATTTTTGACAAGGGCATGTATTGATAGGACAAGGGGGAATAGCATTAAACTAGAAGAGAGTAGGTTTAGATTACATATCAAGGGGAAATTCTTTACTGTGAGGGTAGTGAAGCACTGGCACAGGTTGCCCAGAGCAGCTGTGGATGGACCAGCCCTGAAAGCCTTCAAGGCCATGTTGAACAGCCTTTGAGCAATCTGGTCTAGTAAAAAGTGTCCCTGCCCAGGGAGTCGCAACTAGATGACCTTTAAGCTTCTTCCCAACTAAAATCATTCCATTATTCTATGATCCCAGGAGCGGAAGGGCAGTGGTGGCCATGGGTACCTGGCGATGCATCCAGATTTGGAGGTTGGCTTGCAGGGCCACACCCCCTCCCTCCCAAATGCCCAATTCCAGCTATTCCACCCCAGCTTTGAAGTCTCCCAATCATCCTGCAGTGCCCTGAAAGAGCTCCCTGTGACAGCTAACAAGGAGTGGTACAGCTTTGCTTATCGTTCATGCCCAGCACCAATTAAAAAGACTTAGTTAAGCAAAATGCAATTACAGTGTCATGGATAAAAGGGATACAATTAATTAAAATGGAACACTTTCCCTTAGGAATGATGTTATTTCCAGATGCTCCCATCCCTAACCACTCCTCGTGTTCTGAAGAGATTTGGAACGGGTGGGGAGAATTGGGGTCTTTTGGGTAGTTTTGTCCCATCTGTCTGGCTCACATGTATTTATGAGGTAAGTTAGCAAAGACTCTTGAGGACACAGATCTTTTCTGGAGCCCTAAAACACCATTTCCAATGTATCTGACACTACCTTTCCAAGAAGATGAACATTTCATAGAGACTATGTGGCACCAAGCTGAGAGTTTTCTCCTTTTGGGGAGTCTTCTGTCATCTCTGAAGAAATGGGGAACAGCCAGACACGGTGAAATATGTGCTGTGGCTGGAAGGATTTTCCAAAATTCACAGGGAAGCAACTGAAGTGAAGTTTTCCATCTCATGCCCCACAGGAAGGGAGAGATGCTTAAGAGGAAAATGTTTACTAAAAGCCAGTTTTCCAAGTTTCCAAAGCCTGAAGTTTACGTTGAATGCATCCATAACACACCTCCTTAGTAAAATTATTGGAGATTCCAGCTGCAAAGATAAAAAAGACAATGCATTTAAGACATTGCATTAAAATATGCAATAAAGGAAATAGTTTTCTGCATTACATTCATATTACACACAGGTAACAACTTTAATACACATGCAGGCTACATCTGAAGCTTAAACTCATCACATCATATGTAGGTCAATAATTGTATTTTTATCCCTCTCTTCTGAAGCCTTCTGATGTTTTAGATCACATCACCACAAATCTGCCAGCACATTACCTAGTTTTTTCTGTTAAACATCAGGGTGGAGGGCAGCATCTGGCCTCAAAACCTTAAGACATTTTTTCTGTCTCACCTGGAGTCAGAACAGGTCAGGTTTTGCTTTGTTAACTCATCCCACCAGAATGGTCCAGCAAAGTCCCAACCAACCACCCAGTGCAGGGCTCAAGTCCCAGCTACAAGAGTTTCTGATCCTGCAAAGGAGACAGTTTGGCTCTCACAGGTGCTGGCATGAACCTGGACCATGCACCGATGCAGGCAGCTGCTCTGCTGTGACACAGAGCTGAATTTAACCCAAAGTTCTTAAACAAACTGTTAATGGTGGCTCCAATTGATTATCCATTTATTTCAGTATTTGTCTTTTTCAAATGTGACCTAAAATCTATAAGTAATTAGTTATTGTACAGGCTACGGTACTGCAAAATGCTTCCCTTCATTTTTTATTCAGACTCTGAACTATAACTTCAAAATCATTCTAGTCACACCAGCCTTCAAAGGTCTAAATGGGGAGGAAGGGGGGCTAACGCCTTAGTATCTGTGAGATTTACAAGAATATTTGAGGATTTTCTGGGGGTTCAGTGTGAGATGAAAAAAAAGTGCTTTGCAGGCAAACAGAGGAACTTATACCTCCAGTTCAAAAGGAAAGACACATCCAAATAGAGAAAGATTTAAATGCTAAAATGCTAAATAAATATTGCTATTCAACAGCAGTCTTTATCTTTTGAGTCCTAGGTTAAAACGACTTCACAGGGACTATAAAATCCCGTTACTCCCCTTTGTTGGAGCTAAATGAAATTTAACTGCAGAAGTTCCAGATTGAAGAATTGCCTCCTAAAACTCCTCCCAAGTCAACTAGGTACCCCAGCAGGGGAAGGCAGGAGAGGACTTTGGGAGCTGTTAAATAAGGTGAATAAGAAGATAATACACAAATTGCATTGATTCTGGGTCCACTTGTGATGCTTTGTGTAAATGCTGTCAAATAAGTGGCACTGTGAAGGTGCTGATTCCACACCATCAGGGGATCAGCAGCACAAAGAAGCACAATTCTGCAATGACCTTGCCGTAGGAAATCCCAGTGGAGCCAAGGGATTCAGAGGGCTTTCAGGCTCAGGTCATAAATCACTCAAGATATGAATTACTGCCTTATTAGAGCAGATTCATAACTGTAATTCTAGATAAATACACAATTAGTCTGATCTCTTCTGATGATGTGCCAACAGGGAAAAAAATAAGTCATCTCCTACTAAGCAGGCTATCTATTCAAAGGAACTGGAGCAAACCTTCACAGATGTTGAGGCCAGCAGGACCACTGTAATAATCCCATCTGACCTTCTGCATGGTGCGGGGCAGAAAAACCCCCCCAGGGATTTTTACATCATTTTGAAACTACAGCTTGTCTTCTAGGAAGGTGCCCTACCTTGGTTGAAAGTTTTTTGAAAGCAGAGAAAACACCACATTCCTGAAAAAATCACCACGTCCTTGCCTCATTAATTAATGTGCCAGCTCTCTCCCAGTGACTCCACTCCTAACCTGTGCTGGGACATCAGGAGCCAGCTGAGGTCCTTGAGCCACTGAGTGCTGTTGCCTGAAGTTTGCTCAGACAAGGAAGATTGTTAATTGTTTTAAGAGATTAAATAAGTTTTCCTTAACACAATTAACTTCACCTGGCAGGGACAAGCCCACAACCAGGTTTTGGAAGAGCTACTTACTGTTCCAAGCAAGTTGCACACCTATAAAGGGATGACCTTGTCAGAGAGTAGAGAAATGGGGAATGTGCAGCAAGATCAAACCAGAGGTGACCTTGATAGTTTTACCTCTGCTCACCATCTGAAAGGGTATTTCATACTTTTTTTCAGGCTTTTGCCATAATAGCTGTGGCTCACATGAACACTGGGACTCTGCTCTTGCAGTCGCTCTGATTTTAAAGAAGATATTTGACTTTACAGAGTAGTGATAGAAGGGGCTCGTTGGGAGTAGAAGGCTCTCAGCACACTTCTGAGGTCCTTAAACTATTTTCTAGGTGGAAATGAGATCAGACTAAACTAAAGTGGCACTGTTTGCATGAGTAACAGCTAATCCCAGTTACCCAGGGCTGAGAGATGAGGATCCCAGGGCTAAAAGAACAAGGCTGTTTTTTTCCACACATGGGTAAAAACTGTTGACTCAACTTGCAGGGCTATAAAATTTCTCCAGTAACAAGCAGGGACTGACTCCTACAGCAATGCTGGAGGGAAGGGAAATACCCTGTCTCTGAAAATCCACTTATTTCAACCAGATTGAAAGAGCTGCACAAGACTGTAAATGCATCTGGCTGTGGTTAAGGGGTAGGTGAGAATACGAAGAACGCCCTTTGCTTCTCCTGTGTTTTTACTTCAAAACTGTAAGATTAAGAGTGGGAAACTCTCCTGCTTCCAGTTTACTTGCTTTAGAAGCCTTTTTGAGTACCCTGGCACAAGCTGGCATGGAGAGGGCAGAAGAAGCTCTTTTCTGGACACAGTATTCTGGCACATTCTGACTTTACACATCGTACACTGGAAATGTAAAAAAAGTCACTTTTTCAACATTTTCCTTTTGTTGCTCCTGGGTGCACAGTGCCACTTCCCATTAGAAGCCAGCATGTCAGTTGTGACCTGCTCAGGGGAGACATGGTGTGACCCTGTGGGACAGGCTCATCACACTGAGGATGCAAGGGTAAAATATACAGTCCTCAGTAAACATGTGGGGCCCAGCTCAGTGAAGGGTCCTGAGCAATGAGACTTCAGCAAAAAGCCTCCAAGCATCACCCAGCACGGGAGATAAAGCAGAGAGTTGTGACCTAGGTCATATCTGCAGCTGGTATAAATCAACATTGCTCTGTTGATAACTCGGGAAATACACGGATTTGTTTCTGCTGTTAATTCAGCCCTATTTTGATAATGTTTTATATTTTGCCCAGCTCTCTCAAACACTGCTTAGCTCCTGATGAGTCTACTCTTGGGCTTGCAGGTGGGTCATGGGTTCTGTCCAGTAGCCTGGGAGAAAGGTGTGCGATCCAGCAGGAATAGTGGGTCCTTCCTCAAATGCCCGGGCAACCAGCAAAAGTATGCTCAAGTCTGAGAATCCTGATGTTTTCTAGTGCAGAAAACAGTAGGGACTCTTTCCAAAATGGTTATTTAAACAAGGCATTTTAAATTGAGCTGCACTGATTATTAGAAAGCACAGTAATTTTCAGTTTCATGCCACAAAGGCATTATAAAACTGCCAACAACAGCATTTCATCAACACCTCTGGTTCCAGCTTTCTCCCACCTTGACACTTCTGCAGTTTAACCCTAATTATTGCTGCTTGCCCCATTATGATGGATGTAGTCCCAAGCCATCCTTCATCTCTATGCCATCAAGCTCTCAAGGATCCTGATTCCTTCACTTAATGTGAAGTGATGAAATGGATTCTGGCAACAGACACGCAAAGTTGGAAAGCTAGAATTTTGTTGAGTTATAAGCATAGAAGCAAGTTGTGTAGAGTTTTCACGCAAATTACTTTAAAGAGACATATTTCATAGAATCATAGAATATCCTGACTTGGAATAGACCCACAGGGCTCATCCATGTCCCTGCACAGGACCACCCCAAGGATCACACCATGTGCCTGAGAGCATTATCCAAATGCTTCTGGATCTCTGGCAGGCTTAGTGCATCCAGAACCCAAGAATCCTCTGGGACAAGAGCCTTTCCCTTATATCCAGCCCAAGCCCCTCTGACACAGTTTCATGCCATTCCCTCAGGCCCTGTCACTAGTCACCACAAAGCAGAGATCAGTGTCTGCCTCCCCTCTTCCTCTCACACTGCTCTCTTGTAGTCTGCAATGATGTCTCCCCTCAGTCTCCTCCTCTCCAGGCTGAACAGACCAGGTGACCTCAGCTGCTCCTCATATGGCTTCCCTTCAAGGCTCTTCACCATCTTTTTTGCCCTCCTTTGGACACTCTCTAATAGTTTAATATTTTTCTTATATTGTGGTGCCCACATTTGGAGACGAGAAACTCCTTCTCCAAAGCAAAAAGGCTTGTTCCCCAGCTAACATCAAGTACCACAACCTATCTAATGAAGTATTTGCAGTACCACAGCCTATCTCATGAAGTATTTGTGAGTCCCTTCCCTTATCTTTAGGGGTTTTTTTCCCTTCTATTCTGTTGTACATCTTCTGCTCTCTAGCTCCAGCTGTTCCAAGACATTCATCTGATATGAATTTACAAACCAGATGATAGCCATCATTTTCACATTAAGGAGTAAAACTCATGTACTGTTTCAAAGGCTTTAACTCTTAATCTTTGGCTTCAGACCTGTATGTACTGCTCTGTTCACATTTCTGCCATTTAGTTTCCAAATACTCAGTCTTTTTCAAACGAGATTGCGGTAGCTGGCAGTATTTGAAAACACTGATACTGTTAATCAGCAAAAGTCTTGTTGAATTGAAAGAAACTCAAACTTGTCTGTCTCGCATGACAAACAACTAATACAAAGTTAGCCCAGCTGACACATTGAGGTAAGGAGTAGAGAGCAGACCTCCAAGGCCTTTAAGGTTAGTTAAAACAGAAAATATTTCAATCGCAGCTGAGAAAGGAAGAGATCACCGACAACTTTGGCTAGGCTCAGTCAGGTGCTCAGCTGGTGCAAATAAGCTCAGCTCTGTTGAGGTCAAAACGGTATACATCCACAGTTATTTTTTCCTGAATTAGGTGAACATGTAAAATCCCTTACTGACTAATTTTCAGCAACTTTGAGTACTCTAAAATTCTCTCTAAAATTAGGAGGGATGAGCGGTCTGAGAGAGGACCACCCAAGTTATCACAGGCTATCAGTAACTGTCAAGGGAAAAATGGCTGAATTCAAGAATAAAAAGTTCTTCTCCATTAAAACACAGATTAAGTGCATATAGATGAAAGGAGCTCTAGCACTCTTCTCCCTTTGTGTGCTTGGCGTAGCAGGAGAGCGTTCGTCCTGGCAGCAGCATTTCAGGTGAACTGGGATAAGTCAAATATGTAAATACTGGGTCTGAGCCATCCCATCTGCCTTTTGAGGGTTGCTGAGAGAGTTACCTGCCAGGCAATATGATCAGCACCTGGATGAAAAAGTAGAGAAGTTCAAAGATGAGGGCAACATCCAGCTTTCAAATCGGACAAAGGAAAAGAAAGTCTAAAGCGACTCCATAGAAAAGAGCAGAAATGCAGGGAACCTCCAACAGGACATAAAAATCACACATTATTATGAAAACAAAGGGATATTTTCATGGAGTTAGGAATTAGAAATTAGAGTCTGGGCTTCAGAAGTATTTCTAACCACAATCAAGTCAAATTTGTGAAATAAAAAAAAAAGCTCATATTGTCACTGAAACTGTGGGAAAAACAAAAAACTCTCCAACAATATTTTTAGTTTTAGAGAATCAAGGCATTTCTTTATTCTGGCCAGAATGGTTTTCTGGTGAGGATGTGCAATAGAAATCATTTCATCCACACCTAGCTCCCGCAGGTTGTGCAGAGAAAATCATTCCATGACACTTGAATTTTACTAGATTTTTTCAGATACTTATACAGTCAAAACCCACAGAAATTCAGTGGTTCAATGTTCATTGGTCCCAAGTGACATAGTTCTTAGTATTTGGTTTTCTATTGGTTATGGATCTCTTTGCCTTCGATGTTAATTAGGTTCTCATTCTTGGTTCTCTTATCTCTCTTTTCCCAGATCAGGTGTCCCTGACCATGCTAGGGGTGATTTCTGGAGTTGATGGTCATTATTTTTGTGTACCTTTTGTGCTACTCCCAGTCTGTTGAGATGTTAAGCTCATCACACCTTGAGTGATGAAACAATCCTTTGAAAAAAACCTCAAAATTCCTTTCCCCCAGGGAAAAGGCAAAAAAAGTCCCTGACTAAAGTCATATAAAAAAATTTAAACTTGGTACCTTTTCCAACAATATCAAGTCTAAAAAGCCTTGGCACATCAGATGTGAGAGCTGGAGCAGCAAGAGTCTCCTTTTGCGAGCTTAAAAAAAACCAAACTTGAGACTGAGCCAAAATGCAATTTTTTTCTGTTTTCTTACCAAAACTAAAAGCAAAAATATTGCCATTTCTAGGGAAAGTGAGTGCTAAAGATTTCACCAAGTCTGCATATCATCAATCCACAGTAATTTAGAGGTGGTCCCGACAATGAGGAAAGCAGCCTTATCTACCCCAGGCAGAAGTGGCCAAAAAAAGGAGTTCAGCCCATCCAGCCCAATGTTTGTACCACACTAAAACCAATTTAATCTTAATGTCCCTGTACCCACCCTGCCAGTAAGCACTTCTGAGCATCCCAGCTAATTTCTAGAAACTTTGTCAATGGTGACCATCTGTCATTGGGAAAATACGAAAAGGGGGATTAGTAACAGACTGGCAGGGAGTACTGGCAAACTGGCAATATATTTTACTGAGTACAGATGTAAACACAATGAGGATATTGTTTTGAAATTAAGGGAAGAGAAGGAAATTTTGCAGTGTTCTCCTGAGTTGGTTTGTTGGGGATTTTTTTTCCCCTTGCCACACCAGTGGGAAAAAAGGCTGGCAAGTGAGAAGATCAATAATAGGGCATAAATGTACCATTTTGGGGATTTTCCCTTGGGGTCTGCTCCACCTCCCTTACTACTCAATTGCCACTATTACTGCACGTGAGGTGCATGTTTATGCTGCTGCTGAATGAATGCACAGATGCATCTCTGTTATCCTTAGAAGCATAAACTGCTTTTTCTAAGAAATACATTGCCCAGTGCGCAAACACACCTAACGAGCTCCTTCTGCCTTCTTTGTTGGAATACAGCACCTTCTGCTGAGACTAAGATAAAACAGAAAGAGCACAAAAACCTGAAAAAAAGAAAGGCTAAATGGGGGAACTTAATTGCCTCAGTAGTTTTGCTTCCAAAATTAGAGAGGAAAATGTGTTACAGATGAGAAGATTTTACAGGGTAGAAATCACAATGAGAGATATCTGTTTGAAACGCTGATGGTCGAGACATCTCCAAGGCCACGTTCATCGCAGAAGGGGAAAATATTCAGAGAACTGCCAAAAATGTTATCCAGGGAGGGAACCTCTCCCCAGATCTTGTCTACACTAACAAGAATTTGCTGGCACTTCTGAAGGCAGATGTATCTTCTGCTGAAAAACGTCTTTCCCATTCCCTCGGTGAAGGAAGACACGCTCTCCGGCTGGTGTAAATCCATACACTGCTGCTCCTGCTAGCATCAAAACGTCATTAAAAATCACAGCCTGAGAGGCATTACTGCAGCAGGAGAAGCCTCTGGCAAGGGGCAGCCTTTGTCTGGAGGCTGTGGCTTGGAAAGGGTTCCGTAACATTGCTGAAGCAGACATTGCAGCCAGGGAGTCCCCCAGAGTGGGGCAAAAAGCATGAAGGCTAATTAACCAGGCAAATCTGCTATTAGTAGGGCAATGTTGGGCAATGAACATCATCCACAGGAGTGGAAGCTGGCTGTGATTTCTCCCATGTCTCTCCACTCCCACCTTTCATCAGTACTCCTGGAGATCAGACTGGATCTAACCAAAGTGATGGAAACACTTCACCGACTTTGACGGAGTTTGGATCCGGCTTTTGGCGACATTTTATCCTCTCATGCTATTCCAAAAGGTCCTACACGACAACCATGAGGCTGAGATTTTCAAGCCTACTCCCATCACTTTCAGCAGACACTTTTCTTCCACCTGCTGAGACAACCCTGAACCACACACATTAATAATTAAATAACAGCTGAGCACCAGCGGAGGGGAAGTGACAAAGCTGCCAAAATCCTTCCCAGATATTTTGACAATTCTTAGCCTGAAAAGATTGCAAATGAGGGTCTGGCCCCTTGCTCCTCTCCCACTTTCTCCTGCATATCTCTAAGCATCACACGGATTAGGCATCATCCATCCCGGAGATGCATATTGATGTCATAACAATATTTCCCACGCCGGACCACACAACAGCGAGCTGCAGACACAGTGATTAACAACTGCTTTTGCCACTGTACCTTCCGGACTCCCATCAAAGTAGGATTTGTCCCAATTAATCAAACCCAAGTGTTCTTTGCTGCCGCGCTTGTCTGCATGGAGAAGATCCCAAGCGTTCATCCCGGATGCTGTGCGCGGCTCTAACCTTTCAGCGGAGTCTGCTGGGAGCTGCTGCTCATTTATATACAAAGCACAGCAGGTAAAAGGGCAACTAAACATAATTTACCTGGAAGCGAGGTTAAAAGTGGTTCACCAGCTTGATGGTGTTTGGCTTGAGAAACAAGACATTAATTAACACCTACCCGTTGATTAATATTGACCAGGTTTTTACCTTGTGCAAGTTTTAAGTAGGTGACGCTTAAATTTATTTTTACCTAAGTTTTCCCTGTACAAAGAATATTTTGACGGAACTTTGACCATACACGAGCTTCCCTCTGGCCTGACATCCTAACACAGAGAAGACCTGCACCTCCACCGAGGCCTGCAGGCACTGCTGCTCCAGGAGGTATTCCTGCCCTCAGTGGGAGAGTGCCCCTGGATACCCTGGTCAGTACCACTGACATTAATGAGCCTTGTCACTGCTTCCAAACTCTTATGGCCAAATCCTGCTGCCTGCAAGGCTGGGACTTTCTGACATGCTCTCCTTGCCTTGGGAGCCATATGCCCAATTTCACTGCAGGCATAGTAGAAAAACCCAACATGAAGACACAAATCCTCTGTTTCTTTGAAAGGCACTGTAATTTTTTAGCTGTGACACCCTCCTGGTGCCATTGCAGCAACTGCAATGCACTGTGGGGTATTAACATGATCTCAGCACCCCAGGTACCCTGCTGATCCCACAGACAGAAGCTGGGCTATTTCACCCCAAATAAGAGAGAAGACCTGCCCCATGCTTTGCAATTGTCCCTGGACGCTTGTGACATGATTAAAATATCCTTATTGGTAGGGTGATCCTCTTGGAACAGGAATATGGTCTCAATTCCTCCCATGAAAGTGCTGGTTTTATCACTTCTTGCCCATCCATGGCACATATAATGTGGCAATGTGAGATACAAACAAAATTAAAACCAGCTTTTCACCCATCTGAGGCAGGAGGAAGCCTGGCTTCCTGCAGTTGACAGATGCCATAAGTGAGGGAACTGGCTTCTATATGAATCTTTCCCCAGTAAAGACAACTTGAGGCAACTCAGAACTCACCCACAGCCAGGATCTTCCAGATCTCAGGACACCCCATATCAAGAAGGGAGATAATTCTGGAGCTATGGTATAAGCACCTAAGCCTGATCATCCCCTAGAAACTGTCTTTCAGGCTGGCCAAAGCCCGTGGAAGTGGCTCCTGCAAAAAGCAGAGCAGGTGGGAAAAGCCTTTAGGAAGAAAAAACAAGGCCTTGCGGCAGCATCTGCCTTGGCAGGCCTTGAAATAGAGCCCTTGCTTTGTATTGTTCGGGGGTTTTTTTAATGGCTCTTTAACTGGTGTTTAATAAAAATAGACCATTTTTGAAACTTGAAAGATCTTTTTCCAAATTGCCGTCATTTCTCTCATCCTCCAAAAATTTGAGTTTTCTCTTGACTTGAATTTTCCTTAAATAAAAACCCTCTGAAACTTCAAAAACTACTTTGATTCAAAGTTTCAATAAAAACTTTTGAGGCATCTTATTGTCTTCACCTAGAGGGGAGAATACTTGTTTACTCATTGGAAGGGTGGAAAATGTTGACAGTAATGGCAGGTTCAGGAAAAATTAATTTTTGGGCAGTGAGGATTTTTTTTTTTGTCCTGGAAAAACTTGTACATAGGGGTTTATACCTTCAACTATGGAACTATTAAAGCAAGTGTTTGTTTAAATTTAAGCTATTAAAATATTTCAATTCACTGAAGAATTTATCTGTTCATTTTCTGTTCTCACCTCTGTTTTCAAAATGGGATGACTTTGCACTGCGGAGTGATGCTGTTCACTTCAAGACTGACCTGACTGTTACAGGACAGGTGAAACTATCCCAGCTGCAGTGTGATTTTCATCAAACCATTCTGAAAACAACAAAAATATTCCAATCACTGTTTTCCAGTGCAAAACCAGTACAGCATGCCCTGAGCCCACCAGTGAGGCTTCTGGTTTAGCCACTGCTGATGGTCACCATTTTGTGAGTTTGCTTTTGTTCAATTCATTGGGCTGTTGGCTTGCTTTTAAGAATTGATCAAAATAACACATCATGCCCATGACAGATCAATAACCCAACCTGTTCTTGGCCTGTGTCCTGTCCTCCTACCTCTTAAGCACTGAACTAGAACAAGCATTAAGGGACTCTGAAATCAGTCCTGGCCTGAGAAATGTGCTGTAGACAGAGATCTCACTCTGGGCCACATTGCAGAAGCACATTTTACTCTCTGTGCTCCAGAGCCCCCAAGAAAGCATCCTGAAAGCCATTCTTCAAAATGTTCTGCAGCTTAGCCTTAAATGCTGGACACAAATGAGGCAACCTCAGCCTTTAGGAGTTGCTCCATGGCTCAGGCTGTTTCAGCACTCCCATTTTCTGCGGGCTCAGGGTTTGCTCACATTTTATAACTGTGCACCAGAACAGCTGGCCTAGTGGTCAGGTGAAAGATGAAGAATATTCCTAATATATAAAGGTAAACAGAAGGATGAAAATTATTTAGATCTGCGGGTTAATTGAAAGAAGTTATTTCCTTGCAGTTGAAGCCTAGTCTCTCCAAAACAGAGGGAAGGCTGAATTTTCTTCATCCCTTTACCGGCAGATCAGTGCACCAGGCTGCCACCACTACTTGACTGACACAGAGATTTTGGAAGGTCTGTGAGTGATGAGTCATGTCCCTATAGGAGTCTCCCTCAGCCTCAGCGTGGGCATAGGACAGCCAGCCTCTCCTCTGGATGCATGTACAGTCATACTCAACACATGAATAAATTGCAGCTCTCCAAGGCTCATAACTCAGCCAAATCAGCCCCAGTTTTCACAGGAGTGCCCAGATACACTCATCAAGGAGACCCATTCCCCTGCCAGGATTCATTTGCCTGCCCCCAGCTGCTTTGACTGTGCAGATGCTAAAAATAAAGTTGCAGTGACTGTTTGCTAGAGGAAATAAAGAGTTTTTGCACTCTCATATTGCAGACTGAGCAGGCCAGGTCAGCTCACAATCCCCCCCATCCATATAAAAAAATACATGAAAAGCAACAGAGCTGCTAACGCTTTTGTCCAGAGAGAGGCCAAAGCTTGGAATCAATGCTCTGGAAGGCAAATACAAAAATCCTCTTTAATCACCAAGAGACCTGGACACTCTTTAATTATCCCAGCACCCTCGCCTTGTCTGAGTGCTCACCCAGGACTGTGGGGGGCAAACATCCTGCTGAAACCTGGTCCCACATGCCCTTGGAGGTCACCTGCCAAGACTCAGCAGCTGCAGCCCCTGCCAAAAAACTTTCTTTTCTGACACTTATTTTTTATGAACTTCTACATGCTGCCAAGAAACAGGTTTTCTTACGGGGAGAGTTGACTGAAGCAGCAGGAAGACATGAAAAATGCCCCTTCTCTCCCCACTTTCTCATTCATCACTAAATTAATGGAAGCATTTGCAAAGGACACAGGAACTGCAGCCCACGCTGCACACTGGGTTTCCCCCTCCCACGTAATCCCACAGGTAAACAGCATCACCAAGGCCTGGCTTTGTGACAAAAGGCACCCACCATGGCCAGAGCCAGGTCTTTAAGAATGACTCTTCAATTAAATTAAAAACATTTCTTGCAATAGTGTAATTCAGGGTCTAGGCTTAAGGGAGGATTTTTGAATGCCAAATAATCCATTCATTAAAAGTTAAAAAACTCACCCTTAGTTTATTACCTGCTATTCTGAGCTGAAAAACTTAGACCCAAACTCTGCAGAATATTGACTACAAATAGGATTACTCACGGGAGCTTTTCATGTGTAAGTTTTCTATGGAGATTGAAGGTCACATATTAAAAAGGGCTACCACCTCCTTCGAAAAACAGCAAGGGAGCAAAACCTCTGCTGCTGCTGCTTATGTGAGGAAACAATAAATGCCTTTCTTAAATGGCACAAATTGAGCTGTGCTGGTGTTTCACAAAGGCACAAATTGGTTATCTTATTTAAGCGTCAGGCTGTTTGCTCCTGGATGAGATCTGAGCTGCTCCACCATGACAGACAAGATTAACTCAACATCTCTGAAGTGGGAAGGGCCAGCTCAGAGAACCCAGCACAGCTCGTCTGGCCAGTTAAAGGGCGTCTGCAGGGACAAATCACTCTACCCCACACATGCAGTGCTTTGCCACTTATGACCCAATGATCTGAGTCTCCAGAAGTTGAGATTTGACATGACCAAGCCAGAAGAACCTTTGGCCCCTTCAATGATCCTTCTTGAGACCCTGGAGTTTGGAGAAGCCACCATGTGCCTGCTGTGCCTGAGCAAATAAAGTCAAATAGGCAGCCACGAATTCCTGCCCACACCAGATCCCCCAAGCCCTGCTGGGGTCTGCAGGCAGCCTCACAAAGGTGACACGGATGTCACCTGTCTACCTTGCTTCTGCTGGCAACCACTCCAAACCCCTCACAGGTGTGGGAGTGCTACAAAGACAAGGTGACATTGTTTTCCATCTCCCTTCCCAGCCCTGGGCAGTACCAGTGATGTGCGCCTGAGGACTCCCTGTTCACATCAGGACACAGCAGAGCTTGTTTAGGAGCAAAATGAACTCACCTCGGTCTTGCCTCTGGTCTCTGCAGTAATTAGTGGTGCCCCAGAGGACCCCAGTGCCAAAAATCCAAAGAGTTCCTTTAATTTTGAATTAATTTTCAGATATTTTCATTGTCTCCTTCAGCACACTTCAGTCACATCTATCTTTTAAAAACGTCTTAATTAAAAGCTAGGCTTTCAGAACTTTGAAGAATAGCAGTGGAAGTGTCACAGGGCAGATGCACAGACTCCTACCCCACCAGACACCAAGGGAGTTGACGACCTTTTTTAGGAAAAGGAGTTGAACTATCTGGCCCACAAAATTTCTGCTTGTACCAATTTTTTTAATTCTTGGGATCTGAAACATTTAATAATGCAGCTCTAGCTCAATGCAGAAACAGCACATATGAAGAATATGTGATTGAAAACATGCCAATTCATCCCTGGAAAACATTACTGTGTTCCCTGCTTTCTGCTTGCAGCAGGGATTGAATGACCTACCATAAACAGCCAGGCAATAGGATCAGAGGTTGGTGTGAAGACCTCTGGAAGGTCTGTAAGGAGAAAGAAAATGAATTACTGTCTCTGCTGTGTGCACCTGTCCTCTCTGTTGGATGGGGCTCCCCAGAGGAGCACAGAGAGTGCTGATCTCACCTAACTCCAACCCTCAGCCGGCCATGTGTGCAGCCACAAGTGGGGATCTCTGCAGGGTGCTGGACCTGCTGTCTGCTCAGCTGGAAACCACATTTCTGGAGGAACTACTTGTCCTTCAAACAACCACCAAACCCTCATATGAATGTCTGAGAGCCATGTCTTGAAGGACCTGCCTGAAGGGGCTGGTGCTTGTTACCCCGAGGGTCATTCTGCTCCTGCAAGAGCCCAGCACAAACAGATTGAAATCAGTGAGGAGGAAAGGGGCTGAGTGCTAGGGCTGGAAGAGATTTCTGGGACCAGAGGAGCCATCTCAGAGCAACTTCACAAGGTTGCATTAGTAAGCACTGACACACACCAGGTAAGTCAGGCACTTCTTTTCCAAAATAAGCACCCATGACATGTACTGCTCCCTGACCACAAATCCTCTCCTGCTAGGGTGAGAGCCACCCTCCACTGGGCACCAGTAGGTTTTATAAGCCTGGACTGGTGACTATGGCAATCTGCAATCCCAGTTTTACCTGCCTTATGTACAACTTCTGACCCTGAGGGATGTGGAGCAGCCACCCAGTTTGTCTCTCCTGGCTTGGGTCAAAAAGGATGAAGAGTACATTTTTCTCAGTACCAGCTGTAACTTATGCGCCTTCTGTGATTCTTTTTTCTCACTACTTTTGACATTTTGGTGTGTTAGCTTTGTTCTGCACTGTTATGACTCCTCCTCTCAGCTGTGGGAAAGAAAGGGTGGGTGAGTGAAAAGCCTTCTTGAAAGATCACAGGCAAACCAGAACAGTAAGAGGGGCAGCAGCACAGCCAGGCTATCTTCTCAGATGTTGCGTTCCTTGTCAGGACAATACTAAAGAAAAGCCCAAAAATGGTTTTGGGACAGGGACATGCAGCCCACGGTTGTACCATACGTGTATTGAAGATCTCAGACACGTGATCTGACATAGGCAGGAAGCATCCTCCTGGACTCAGCCGCTAGGAAAACACCTCACACTAGGACAAAACTTAGTCCCAGCTGTCTAAGCTAAACCTTGTTAGTAGCAGGAAGGCTGCAGACTTCCCGGGAGCTCCCCAAACTTGGCATCTGCGTGGTCCCGCAGAGCGGGCTGCAAGGCATGGGTCAGCTTTGCTTCTTAGCATCTTCATCAAGGTACCACATAATGACACAGATTATGAATACTAAATAAATCATGTCTTTCATAAGCGTTTATTGCTCATTAGTTTGGACACCGAGCTAATGAATGACTCATTTGTCTTCTTAATCCCTAATGACCATTAATTAAAGAATTAACCCAGCTTGCTGAGAAATTGAAGAAATCAACTGACAATTATTTACAGATATATATAAAAATTCACGGCTATTTTTAAGATTCCACGATGCTTTGTCAGGGGATTGCAATCACTCACCAAAGTGCTGTTCTTTAATTTTCAGTTGGAAAGCTTCAGAGCATTTCTCCTGGCAATTGCTAAGTGGCTGAATGATTGCTCCCCACTGACAAACGAGGGGCTGGCAGGTCGCAGGTGGTTATGTGCATTCATATAAAGCAGCACAATGCGAGTCAGAGCTGCTTAGATGTGTGTGTCACCTTTTCATAACAATGAAGAAAAATACCTCCGAAGGTTTCAAGTGTTTTGCTTATTAAGCAGTTGACGGATTGCTCCAGACTGGCAAGTGACACGGTGAAAGGTGCCAGGTGCTGCTGCTTTCTGGTGTGCTAGAGCTGCCCACCTTCCTTCTGGACTGACAGATTAGTGAGGGGCACAGTCAGAAGATGAAGATTTTGGTGTCTTAAATATTTTCAAGTACCCATTATGCGACGTGTTCTTGTCGACCCAAGATCCCTCCTGTTACAGAGCAGCTCTTTCTATTCCCTCTGAAAACAATAGAAAAAATACTTGACCACTTGAGACAAAAACTTGAGTTTCCATGGAGGCAGAAGGGGGCTTGGTGTCATTTGGCATCAGGTGAGGAAGCATTAGGAAGCATTTTTTTGTGTTTCCTTTGAAGCTGCTGCTCACCAGTGAATACCTGTGTTCGACAACACAGTGAATAATCCTCTAGTCACTCCATCCATCACCTTCAAGATATCACAACTTTTAGCTCATCTTCCTCGCAGTCATTTTTTTTTCCAAGAGGAAAAGTCCCACTCTGTTTAGTGTTTGTCATATGGAAACTCTTGGATGCCCTTGGTCATCCCTTCTCTGTGTCTCTCCTGATGGATGAACGACACTGTTGGCTTCACTGGAATCAGTAGAAGCATTAGGTTGGGATTGCAGTTAAAAGTCTGCTGGTTTCATGTGTGGGTTTTAATTTTTTCAAGCCACATGCACTCTCATAATTTCAATGACACTGGGCTGGATGAGAAAAAGTGCTGCTTGGATCACTACAGGCTACAAAATCACAGCCTTTGCATGAACTCAGTTATCTGGATCACTCAGCAGCTTGCAAGATCTCAGTATTAAATGATGCAATAGCCAATATATGCCTTTAAACTTCACAATACTCAATTAATTTATACCCTGTAATTTACATATTCAAGTGTTGGCTGTACACATCTGCTGATGGGTGGAAATGAGACCTCATATTGCCAAAACAAAGTATTCCAAAATCAGGTTAGATGTCATCCTGCCTCCAGAAAACACGTACAGGGGGAATGTTCCTCTGGGAGAGAGTTTTTTACTCTGTGATTTCTGAACCTATGAGGTCTGCTGAGCTCACGTTTCAAGGATTTTTGGATTAGCTGTTCTCTTTGCCAGTGTCTCAGCACCTCATGGTGACTCAACCTATGATGAAGGTTTTGCTGCAGAATCTTCTCTGCAGCCACTCCCCCAGTGTCTGTCTCTGCCTTGCCCATGCCCTTCTGTGGCAGCCACGGGCAGACATCATGGCAGCGGGCATTTTGTGGTGTCTGAGGTGGGACTGTCACCATAAAATTTTAAAAATCACCCCAAAAAATGCAAATTAAACAAAATTTGTAACCTCCCCTATTTAAGCCACTGCTGAATGGGGCAATGCTCAGGATCTCAGTACATTTGATGGACTGGAAAAAACATTTCCCAACTAGCCCTACCTAATTATAGCCTCATTAACAGAAGAATCGACTGTACCGAGCCACTGGCAAAACCAGGCTGCCACAAAGGAAAAACTGGGAAAGGCCATAGATTTTTATGACCTGTGGCACTTCCAGGCTGGAACATCTATGGCAGATTTTATGAAGGATAGTGCACACACTATCCAGAGAGCAGGAGAGTGCACACACAAATACACCTGAGCGTGTGTTTCTAATTTCCCACCTGTGAAAATTGGCAGGAGGTGATGCCACCCCCAGCTGCCCCCCAGCCAGTGCTTACCCCACACCTCAGCAAGCACACCTGGCCTGCATGGGCACACCTCTGGCCTTGCAGCAGGTCGCCTTGGAGGCAGCTCCAGCAGCTTTGAACTGACAAGATAGGACAAAACAATCCCCACGAAGCTGGACTGAAAAAAAACAAAAACTGCAGGATTTGGTGTTCCAGAATGACACGATGGAGTAGCAAAATACCTTGGACTCTGAGTCTGCATATCCTGGGTGCAAAATGAAGGTGGGAATCACCAGCTGAGGTGTATACAAAATACATACATGATTAAAAGCAGGCTGGGCTCACCCAGGACCCAAACTCCTCTATGTTCCAGTGGCCACTGCAGCTAGAAGCCCTCTGAATTTTTTTTTAATAAACAGGTGTGTAAGCAGAATGAAAGGCCTGGTGCATGGACTAATTTTTAATTGATTAATTGACCTAATTAATTGCCTTTCATTATTTCTTTTCCTCCTGGCCATCTCTCATCCTCCCAGGCACACACCAGTGCTACCCAAATTGCTGGCACAAGCAAGACGAGAGAAAACACAAGCGTTGAAGGTGGGTGTTTGGCAGCAGAGCTGGGCGCCTGCTCCATGTTCATCACTGCTGGGAGGACAGCGAGGAGCCAGAAAGTTTCATCATGTCCGAAAGAAACAGGCAGAGTAATGAAAGACTGCTCAGACGGTGCTGCGGGGTGCCGAGGGTAATAAATCAACCAGAAAGAGAGTCAAAACAAACAGGAGCAAAAACCCATTTTCGTGCTGAATTTTGAGCTTGCTTTGTCTAAGTTTAGAAGCATTTGGTGAGGGCAAGTCTTTGCTTTTATGTAAAACATTTCCAGTAAAATTCCAGTTTCTCTCTCCAGGCTCTTTTGTTTAAATCCAGATTGATTTCCTTTTTTTTAAATCAAGAAAGATCCTTACACAAAGGATTTTGTAAATGGTACATCTACAGAAATAATATTTTTAATAGGATTACTTTTTGCCCAAATTGCTTTTTAAAATAAAAACTCATGTTTATTTAAATGTGCAATTTGAAAAAAACATTGACCAAAATCCTCTTAGCAGAAACCTTGGCCACAGTGTAATGAAGGGGATTTTTGTTCTTGATTACAATGAGGACCAAGATTAATCACAACATGATTTTGAGAAACAGCTGGATTTTTGGCTAGAGGGAAGGGAGTTTAAAAATAAAATTGGCATAAAGATGAAAAAAAGGACTAAAACATTATGTTTAGCTAATTAGCTCATTATCCTGTCCTAGCAGTCCGCACAAAATGAAAATACACTTTAACGAGCGTCAAACTCCTGCAAATTTCCAAAACATGTTTTGGAAGCTGTTTTGCCCTCTGATTCTTCCACTGAATTTCTCCTTTCCTCAGCCCAGCCAGTGATGGATTAAATCCCCTCTGTTTGCTGTGGGGGGTGAGGTGCAGGTAGGGACCTGCCCTGGTGGAGCTTCCCAAGCCTGAGAGCAAACCTGGCAGCTGTCAGGAGGGACATCCTGGTGCTCCTCTCCTGCACCCACACACCCCAAATTGCGTAAATAAGGACTATTTCACCCCCTTTCACCTGTTGGGAAACATGCAGACCAACCCTTTGCTCTTAGGGCAGAGGAGGGGTACTTTTACATTTGTAATCAAAGCTGTACTCTGATGTGTTAGTTTTAGCTCAGAAATGAGGACCCTCCCACGTCAGACTCTCAGCAAGCACTGACTGAAAAGAGATTTCCAGCCCAAGACCAGAAACATCTACAGACAACCAGGGTGAGAGCAAGGGCTTCAGCACCCACTACTGTGTGATAGTTGGACTTGGTGATCTTAGGGGTCTTTTCCAGTGTTAATGATTCAACGATTCTCTGACCTTGGGTCACCATCAAGTGATTATTTTGGAGTGGGACCATCTGAAGAAGGAACTACTGAAGAACATGTAGGAGCAGGGAGATTTACAAAGGGGAAGATACGACACTGACCACCGAGAAAGGGAACTCTGTGGTGGCTCATCAAGCTGCATTTGTCTGGTGAGGAGGAAAGGTGTGTGTAGGGGAAGCTGGAAGAAAGATGTAACACCGGAGGGTGATGGAGACGTGGTGGCTTGTAGCTGCTGCACAGAAATAGCACATAGGACGTAAACACAGCCTGGATGCAAAGGGCTTGAAGTGGCAACAAGATATCCACCAGGATATGCCAAAAAGACAGGCTGTGACTGTGATTTGGGAGAGCAACCCTGGACCATGAGCCGCCAACATTCTCTGAAGTTTGCAGATGAGAAAACCTGAAAAGAAGTAGAGGGAGAAGAGAAGGGGTACAAGGGTAAAGCTGTGTGGAGCTCTGACATAAATATGGAATGACAACAAGGATGGTGCAGAAGGGAGGGCACCACCCCTTTGCCAATGGTCCATGGGAGCACTGTCCTCCCCCAAAGAGTTGTGAGGAGCAGGCAGATCTGCCCTGCCAGCAGGGCTCAGGAGGGAGAGGAGCCAGGGCTGCAGGAACACTGGGCATTCAGCCCTCTACAAGGCTCAGCTGACCTGCTTGGACCTTATCTCACCCACAGCAATATATTAGAGAAAGGGAAAAAATCTCAGGTAAAGTTATAAAAAGATTAAATCTTAGAGTTAGCCCAATAAGCTCAGACACACTACTACAGGTGAGGCAATCATGATCCCTTCAGAGACAATAATTTGAGATTTTCCTGGCATCAGGAAGCACTGGTTGTTCCTAACAGATGTCTGTCCTCACCTACCTANTGCTCAACATGTGTGCTCAGGGGCTTTGCTCCACTGCACTCTGAAGAAAAAGACAGCCAGTCCCACATCAGCTTGGACATGAGTCTGGTGAGACCAAACTATTTCCCCTCCAAAGCCCTCTGACCTCTAAGCAAAAGCAAAGCAGCAAACAACAGCCTGGGAACAGCAATTAAATCTATTCAATTTGATTTGTTTCAGTATTGCTGACAGGTACAACACTGTGGTGTTAGGACAGTGCTGCTCAGCAGTGGGTGTTGGGACAGGCACGGAGCTGCCACAGAGACCTGGGATCTCCTGGGACAGAAGGATCAGGAAGGGGTGAGAAGGTCCAGCATGGACCTGCCAGACAGCCCTTTGTCCCAGCCATGTCCTTGCAGGAGGCACAATAATTCGAGATTTTCCTGGCATCAGGAAGCACTGGTTGTTCCTAACAGATGTCTGTCCTCACCTACCTATATGGAGAAATGCTGAGACTTCCTGTTTCTTCCACCACCAATATGCAAATCATCACAAAGGAGGGTGCAAACTCCCTGGTCCGAAGACCTTTTATTTTATTTCTGTTGCCTTTGCCCTTCAGCTGCAAGTCCTGACCAATTCCCCCACCCTCCTTTACCAGGACAGCTATTTTGGTCTGCAGTTGTACAAAATGTCAGCAGGTATCACCATGTACTTCCTGGGTACAATTGGGGTTTTCAGAGCTTAAAGCCTTCCCTGACAAGAACTGTGTCATTTTGACAACGCTCTCTCCAAACTCCTGCACTGAGAGTCTCCTGGATTAGTGTGAAGCACCAAAATGAATATATCAGGCTAACACCTTCAACCCACGCCTATTAGATCAAGTCTGGCCTGCACAGTAAAAACGAGTTTGATGGGCATAATGCCTTGGCTGGCTCTAATAAAGAGTGGTAAAGTGACCTCACAGGAGTAAAATTAAGAGGGCAGAGCTAACTGCAGTGGAGCAGGATATTATCAACTACAACCACGTGCCTTTGCCAAAGGTCTGTCTGAAGTAGGCAGCAAAAACCAAGCAGCAGGGTTGGGCCCTTGTGAGCATGTCAGCCAACACGAAGCTGGTAAGGAAAGCTGAGCTGCTGGGGACGAAGTGGGAGACACCTCTGCCCACTGCCAACAGGAAGGAGAGTGGCCAGGGACAGCAGTTTCTCCTCCCTGTACAGCTTAAGCCTCTGGTGTGTTCATCAATCAGCATTCTTCTGGTCAGCCACAGCAATAAATCAACACCCACTGATTTAGTGAGGCCAATTCTTCTCATCTAACCCACCATACACCTCAATAAAGAGTTGTAACAATTTCCTTAAAACATCCATTTACTGGACTCCAGACCAAAACACTTCTTGTTCAGCACAGAAAGGATGTGGACATGCTGGAGTGAGTCCAGAGGAGGCCACGAAAATGCTCAAAGGGTTGGACATCTCTGCTATGGAGACAGGCTGAGAAAGTTGGGGTTGTTCAGCATGGAGAAGAGATGGTTCTAGAGAGAACTTAGAGCAACTTCCAGCACCTAAATAGGCTACAAGAGAGCTGGAAAGGGACTTTTTACAAGGCCTTGTAGTGACAGCACAGGAGAATGTCTTAAAACTGAAAGGGGGCAGGTTTAGGTTAGATATGAGAAAGTCTTTGCTGTGATGGTGGTGAGGCACTGGAACAGGCTGCCCGGAGAAGTTGTGGATGCTCCATCCCTGAAAATGTTCAAGGCCAAGTTGGATGGGGATTTGAACAACATGGTCTAGTGGAAAGTGTCCCTTGGGCAAGGGGGGTTGGAACTGGACAGTCCTTAAGGTCCCTTCCAGCCCAAACCATTCTGTGATTTTATGATTCCTAGTGACATTTCAGTCCTCAATGAAATCTCTTCAAATCTATATTTTCCTGTAACACATCTTAGAAATACTCTCCAGAACAGACATTCTTGCTCTGGTTTCTCCTCGGACCTGTGTGTTTGAGAAGTCCTGTTTAAAATCATGTCTCAGAGGTTTGGCTTGCGTGTGGTGAGCAGTGCCCAGGAGCACTTCACTAATTGCTGTATGACCAATGGCCCTGGTAGTACACCACAGTTTCAACATCCTTGGCTCAGGTGCAAGCAGAATTTCGTAAGAGTCCTATGATTTTAACAGCACATTTCTGAAGTGGGGAGGAGATGGGTAATTCATCAGCTGCAGAGTCTCCAAGCTGTAAGACATTGCTCTCTTCACGCTCAGTGTGAAGAACTACGTCAGCATTCAAGCCTTGTCTTGAGAGGCTCCTCACCCCAGCTGTCAGTGTGTGACCCCAACCACTTGTTTTTGAACTACTGAGTCTTTGTAAAAAATTATCCCTGATGGATACCCCAAACTTCCCAAACCTTTGCACGCTCCTGTCAATGTAGCAGATTTGACTTTTATTGTATGAAACAAGATACTAATAGCTAATAGGCAATTTATTTGGTGCTGTCAGCTTCATGATTATCCACCTCAGAGACATGGCCTGAGAAAATGTGAATAAAATATATGGGCCAGATCTTCATGTCTGCAAATCTGCCTCATTATCTCTATTTGCACACGGGAGATTTTCACAATCTGACACTTAATTCATGTGAAGGACTAATGTCAGCCACTGGGAAAGAAGCACTTCATCAAAACCAGAAGGTTTGACATAAAACACTTGGTGTACAAGGTGGGAGTTTAGTGTAGAGGAAAAAGGGTTCAGAATCTATAAACTAAGCCTAATTTCCCATCCATATTGAAGACCAACACTCCCACGGATAGCACTGGGTGTTAGAGCAAGTCTGTGCTTGAGTGGCTTTTGACATGTGTAATGTTGGGGTTTCTTACCAGACTCAGGTGAGGGAAAAACTGGGCACTCAGACACATGACCTTGCTCAGGTCTTCTCAAACTGATACTGGCCTGTGGAGAGGACAGAGTGGGGCAGAATTTCCCGTCAAGGACCTCAACACATTTTGGGTGCCGCGAACACCGACATACTTGAGGTTCCTCAGAGCAGGAGGCCTAGTGGCCTGCTCTCACACAAAGTCACCCAGAGACAAAAATAGTCAAAATTGGCAGCCACCCCTCACAATAATAAGGTATGTAATGGGTCCAGGAGTCATAAAACTCTGCTGCAATCCTGCCCATCTCCTTTCCTTCCACTATAGAGTGGAATGTTCTTGCACAGACAGTTATTCTCAAAGCATGCTCTGTCTTGCTGGGTACAGGAAGGAGTGTTTCTCAGTGTCCCACTCCAGCCTGGGCCAGGACAAGGGCTGCTTTGTCACCATGCAACTACAACTTACAGACCAGCAAGGACTTCATCCCATTTTTCTACACCCATCAGCATTAGTTCATTACTTCACTCCCCAAAATATTCTCCTTGTAAGTCTCTTTGAAGAGGTCTAAGTAACTTTCATGGTGCTCCATCAGAGCACCAGGTTTCAGGGCTATTCTTTTTTCCAAGCTTCCCTCGTTTGCATGCCTGGTGACAAGGGCTGGCGCAGTGCATAAAGACAATTTCATACCTGTTTATTATGGGGAAGGACACATGCATCTGTAACTGATTTGACAGGAGACAGCATGACAGCTGTTTTACAGGATTCTCCATTGAAATAGCAAATGAGAGGCTTGCTGGCATATATGGGACATATTTATATCCTAAACAAAAGGGCAATAACATACATAGTGACAAGCCTTGTTTGTACACAGCTTTCAGCAAGTTTGTGCCAAGCGCTGGCTCCCAACCAAGCTCGCGGCTGGTACAATCTGGCACAGCCCCTCCAACTCCAAGGCAGCTGCATCAATTTACACCAAGGAAGAAATGAGGTATAATTTTCTCAGTTACACACCAGAATTACAAGAGATGGGGGGAAGGGAAACACGAGCATCTGCAGGAATGAGCAGCACCTCAGCCTGCCACGTGCTGGAGGGGAGTAGGTCTGAGCGTGTTCGCAAGGCTGGGACGTGGGGTTTGTGTGTGTTGTGGGAGTTTGCAATAAAGACAAAAACATTTTAGAAGCTGCCCATAGCTGTCTGCATCCAGTGTGGCAAATAACACTCAGCCCATTGTTTTCAGCCTGTTTAAGTGGGAGGGTACAGTGGGAAAAACTGCACTTCCATTGATGCTTCCACACAGGGAAAGGGAGATGGGGCTCTCCTGTACCCCAGGGTCTCTAACCATTCTGCAAACAGCAATTTTCTCAAGCAGGGAAAAGAGATATGAGGATCACCTCCAGCTCTCACTTAGTCCCTGACCATCTGTGTAATGCCAGAGGATGCTTCAGGGAAGAGGCTGATGACAGTAGCCTGTGGAGGCTGAAGCAGGACTGTGATGCTGAATTTTGGCTGAAACTAGCAAGTGAACAACCTTTGCCATACCATTACTGGCTTTTTTTTTTTAACAGCAGCACACTCTTAGGAGCACAGTAAGCAATGATGCCATTTCCAGACACTAGTTCAACATGCTTTCTAGAGGTCTCCACCTTACGCATCTTTTAAATTGATTTTCATAACTCAATGACCAAATTAAAAAATAATGTGGATGCTTAGTCCTGCACTTCAGGGAAATCTTTGCTTCTCCATGGGTGACTCCATAGCTCCTTGCTGCATCAGGCTGTTGTCTTGTCTGAGACATTTCACATAGTTTCAGCAAAAATAGAAGCATCTATTATTGTTTATAACAATTAATTCCAGTCATAATAAATAAAGCCATGCCTGTACAGCTACTTACAGTATAACTATACCTCGTCACACCCAGCCCTGCACAGAACTGCTGTTGAGTTAAGGGATTTCCTGTATTTCCAGCCCAAACCTTGGTGTCAGTCCCTCACATGTAGCCAGAAAGCTGTCCAGCAGAGGAGCACTGTCAGAAGGTTATAAATTACAGTGGCCCAATCATGTAACTTTGCTTTCCTGCTGGCCAAAAAAAAAAAAAAACATAACACAGGAAAACATGTAGGACATAAATCTTAGCAGGAAGCTCCCACAGATCTACATTCATGTCTACATCAAAAGTTTTTTGATTATCATCTTGATGTTGGTTTGTTGTGTCAAAGATAGGGATGTTATGAGAAAAGTTTGAAATTGTTGGTTTTAATTTGTTTTTGTTTTAATTTCTGTTAAAGCAGGAACTAACATCTCATTAATTTTAATTTTAGCCTTCTAATACTAAAACCAAATTTTTTTTCAGAAAACTGAGATGGCTCTGCCTCCAGCTATTAAAGGCAACAATATGGGTATTGTATGCTAAAAGCCCCAGGAACACTGGCAAAACAAGGAGTCAGTGTAAACAAATGGATGAGGCAACAAAAACTGAATGAGACATTTTCAAACATTTAATGATTACATGTCAAAGCACAATTTAAATATCACAGCACCTTATGTGTTCATGAAGAGGAAAACAAAATGACTGAGAACTCCTGGCTAAAATAGCCTTGTTCCTGGCACTGATTGATATTCTTGAATGGAAGACTTGATGGATTATGATTTTTGCAAGAGAATCATTACACGCCAGGTGCACAAATAGAGAAGTACAGCTTGTTGACACCTCTGTGCAAAATAAAGCCATTCTAGAAATTTTGATTCATTATATCTCTATTAAGAATCAATCCACCTGACCTAAATTTTGCGTCATAAATCAGGTTAAGAAACCCGTCTGGATCTCAGAAAAGGC
Organism: Vireo altiloquus; assembly: GCA_013396875.1. Taxonomy (NCBI): domain Eukaryota; kingdom Metazoa; phylum Chordata; class Aves; order Passeriformes; family Vireonidae; genus Vireo; species Vireo altiloquus. The sequence goes on from VZRF01000295.1 coordinate 618,297, forward strand.
TGTACGCCCTTGGTTTAAAATCACTCCACCATATCCAGCACACCATTATTATTCTAAATGCAATAATCTATACTGTATAATTTAGGTCAACTTGATTCCAGACTAGGCAAGAGCATTTCTACCCAGTCACCTGCAGAGGAGTTTAATCATTTTAGGGACATTATTTGTCTTTTTGTATATGAGCTATTTGTTGTGTTTTTTTGTTTCATATTCACTCACTGCTCAAGATGTGGGGGGAAAAAAATAGAACAACATTGATAAAATACTGCAGGAAGATTATAAAGCAACTTTGGAGAATTTTAAAGCAGAGCTATATCGTTTTCTTACATGGGTAATTACAGTAAATTGGATTTACACAGCTAAGTAGAGCCATTGATTTTTCCTGGCTGGCCACAGTGCTGAAGAGAAGCCAGGTGGGTTTGTGATGCTTCCTAAAAGACTTTGACAGCTGAAAGTCTTCCCCCCTGAAAGTGTGTAAGAGTGTATAGGTCTGGCTGAAAGTCAAAAGGAGTTGCATCCAAGTCTGAGATGCTTTTTAAACTATCCCCATTGGTATCAACTTGGAATCTGGAGTGAGTTTTAAAAGGAAAGACAATAGCATTTTCTGCATAAAATTAGACAAGTTCATTAACCATGAGGAATTTTTGTTTAACTTTGAGGAGCTGCATTGCTTGCTCCTCTTTGAGCTGCACAAGTAAACCCAGGGGTGCAGCCCCAGCCTTTGACGATGAAAGGGCTACGAGCAGAAACAAAATGGGCTTTTGAAAGCATCAAGCCCATGACAGCTGTGAGAGAGCAATAATTCAGGAAATGTCTTGGGTAAAATCAACTCGAATGACTTGATGTTTTGTTTTATCATTATGAACATAAAGGAGTTTCTTTTAGTTATCAACTAAAAATCCCAAGGGGTTCCCCAAAGATTTGCTAATAACATGCCTTGAATAGAAATGACTGCAAGTGACAGTAAAATAGCAATTGAAAAGGGTCATTTTGCCCACAGGTGTCAGTTCTGTCACTAAAACATGAGACTCCCTAGCTACACCTACACCCTACAGGCTGCCTCTAATTCCAACAGGGCGAGCCTCTCTCCAGATTTCAGTGTACTCCTCCATAAAACAAGGACGTTGATGCCAGCTGTCTACATCCCTAAGGAAAGTTCCTGGGAAACCTTCAAAGGAGGCCATTTATTGCTGTAGCCCGGTGGTTTTTGGTGGTCATTTACACCTGTGTGTGTGGGAGGTGGGGAATAACATGTGCTGTTAGTGTTGGATGGCTTTGCAGACACTTTGCCAAGGGGGAGGTACCAGTGGATGGGGAGCTCAGTCCTGTGGACACCTCCCTACCCCCATCCAAACACCGTGCTGTCATCAGGCAGAGCTGAAACGACAAGTGCTTTTCTATAACATTCAACACTAAGTTTGTACGGATCCATTTCCAAATGAGACACCCCTTCTCATAGTGAAGGAAGTATTTATATGTCATGTGATTATTTTGTGATGACCCATAGGCTTTTTTGTGCCTTTAAAGAGGTTTCCCATCCAGGGAATGACTGAGATGGCCCCAGACTCTGACTCCAGGGCAGGACCAATCTCCATCCCCATGGATGGATAATACCCTGACCCTACCCTTGCCCCAGCAGAACCCCCTCAGCCTGGAGACAGCTCAGCATGAGCCCAGGAGAGCACGATGAAGTACTAGGGAAGATGCCAAATGAGGTGATTGTCAGCTGTGCTAGTTGGTTATATTTATATCTGCAGTGGAAACAGATTTTAAAGGGAATATAAATGTTCTTGCTTCCTTTCTCAACCATTATTTTACCTGGCACAGTGGTGTGAAGGGACTAAATAAACACTGAAAATCTTACTTAGTCTGTATTCTGCTAAATAAGACCCTACAAACTTCCTTTTTATCTTTTTAACACAAGACAGTGAATTCTCTCAAGACTTTTCTGACTTTTTCTAAGTCCTCACACAGACTTTCTTAGCAAAGAACTAAGTTATGCCTTTCTTCCAGAACATTTGGACAAATGACAAGACTAGATAACAGGTCGTCCATATCCCTTAAGTATAAATGTATTCACTGACTGTCTATGAGGAAGTTGATAAAAGCTTTAAAAATCTATAAATGGTAAGAATAACATTTCTACCGTGGGGAGGCCTGTGACAAACAATTACCCCTGCAATTTAGTAGCATTTTTGGCCTAAATGGTTAGTGCTGGAGAAGCACAACTGCCAATGTCACACCCCTTAGGGGACCTCGAAACACCTTGGCTGAATGGCATCTCCCCTAAACTCAGGTGCACTGTTGCTGCTTCCCTGAGCACTGGGTTTAATTTTTTCATTAAAACTCCCCCAAGTACCCGAGGTGCCATGAGGGGTGGTCTGAGGATGCTCTGGGAGCATCATGCTGGCATCACCTAATTCCCCTGTCAAACATCGCAAAGTCCCATTGTGCCACATCCCCATCAATACCAATGTTATTTTCACAGAAAATAAAGGCTTCCTGATAGACATGATTTAAATATAGTCTTGGCTTTTTTTAAAAGGAAAGAAACAATCCATTCAAATGTAGAATGATTTCTTTCTCAGAATGTTTCAAAGTCATGTCACTCTATTACCCAAGACAAATTACTTTGACAGCACTATCTACTCTTGACATTTGAGTTGTCTCTCTAGCCTATTATATTTTAACACAGGCATAAAATATTGTTCAGACAGTATGGTTAGTCTAAAAGAGTAAATCTAACTGCTTTGAAATGGCCTATTAGGAGATGAACTCTGAGTTTAGCTGCAGGCGAAGAATTAATCCAGTGCTTTTCTTAGTTCTTCAATGGCAATCTTTTTTTCCCCGCTAACTAAACACTCTTTATTTGGAGGGATGCAAAAAGAGAGTGATCTTCAGAAGGAGAGGGGGCAAATTAAACAGAAATCAGAGGGGAAAGTGTCATTAAGAAATTCTGACACATGACATCGTTAGAGGACATATCTGGGCTCTCCTGTTGTGGCAGAAATGGAGATGGGGTTGGATTTTTACTTCAGTCTTGAGAACAATTATGCACTCAACTTACTCAGCCTCCTGCATGCCTTAAAATACAACACCTGCCTCTGCTGTTTGGGCTGGCATATCGCAAATATTCACTTATAAAAAAGAACACCCTGGGGGATGACTTCTCAGGGCACAGCTGCTCCTGAGTCCTGAGGATGGGAGCACTGATGGGTCCCAGCCCTGCTCACTTGCCTGGGCTCCAGCTGTTCATCAGGGGAGAGTGCTCTGCTCAGCTCACAAAGGGCTTCTGCCTGTCTTACGGCTTCGCCTTCGACCATGGGAGCTGTGTGAGCTTGTGCTTGGTCACATCACTCTTATGCATGTGGATCTATGTGGTTTGCAACAAACAAATTGTCGCAGCTGCTTCAGAGGAATTAATTTCAATTCTTTCCCCCAGCTTCTCTGCTTAGAACCTGCCTTTCCAGTGCTTGCCTTTACATCACAATTTTAGTGTTTATCTCTTTAATATCTGCTCTTCAGCAGCTCCTTCTGTTGCCACTCGGCAGTTTCTGCAGGAGAGGACCTGGCATTAGAGCCACACACATACTTACAAAGCCCAGTTGAACACCAGTATCTTGCTGCCCTCCAACTGTGCGACAGAGGTTTTGCACAGGTCTTGAACCGTCCCGGAGTCATCCCAGCTATGGAGATTTTCCACGCGGTGTGCTCTGGTGGAACCCCAGGGAGATGAGCACTGAGAGAAGGAAGCACGGCCAGGGACGGGAACAAAAGCCACCCCAAAGCGCAGATATTGGCAAGGAGCACCCCATGATGCTGAAAAGGCACCAAGACGGAGGTGCCAGCAGCCCCTCTTGCCCGGGGCGCCCCGTGTCGCTGTCCCCAGGGCTGTCCCGGCAGCGCTCGGCTCGCAGGGACCCCCGGCCGGGGCTGCGGCTGAGAGCGGCGGCAGGCCGGGCTCTGGTGCCGAAGGCAGCATTGCCACCCTGTGGAGAGAGGAGGGGAGCGGACAGCTCGGCTGGGGACGGTTCCCGGCACCGCCTGGCACCCCTCGGGACCCCTCGGCTGGAGCCCGGAGCGCGGCGGAGGCTCCCCCCGCGGTCTGTGCCCTGCGGGACAGCACAGCTCCGCAAACGTGCAGGCAGCCCTCTCGCCCACCAGCTCCAGCAGCCTCTGCCTCCCCTGGTTTGCATTTCCCCGAAGGATGCCCAAAGGGATACCCGCTGAGGCTCCTTAGGATTCCCCAGATTGCTGAGCAAGAGCACGGAGAGAAGCACAGAGTCCTGACAGCTCCCTGGGACAGGTGCAACCCAACTTTGCCCCCTGAAGCTGCCCTAGACGGGTCTATCCAACCACTCCAGAGTTTGCCAGGTCCCATTATACATCCACCTGGAGTACTGCATCCAGGTCTGGGGTCCCGAGCCCAGGAAAGACATGGATGTGTTGGAGTGAAACCAGAGGAGGCCATGAAGATGCTCAGCAGGCTGGACCACCTCCCCTGCAGAGACAAGCTGAGAGAGTTGGGGCTGTTCAGCCGGGATAAGAGAAGGCTCCGGGGAGACCTTAGAATACCTTCCAGTACCTAAAGGGGGCTGTTATAAAGAGGGAGAGCAGCTTTTTACACATGCAGGTAGTGCTAGGTCAAGGGGGAAAATTTTAGATACTAGGAAGAAATTTTCAGTGTGAGGGTGCTGAGGCACAGGAACAGGTTGCCCAGAGGAGTTTTGGATGCCCCATGCCTGGAACTGTTCAAGGCCAAGATGGAAGGGGCCCAGAGGAATATGATCTGGTGGGTGGGGATTGGAACAAGACGATCTTTAAGGTCCCTTCCCACCCAAATCAGTGATTCTATGCAAAAACAAACTGCAGATCAAATACCTGAGCAACAATCACCTATTGGCTGCACCAGGGCTTGCCGAAGCAGTGCCCAGAGACTCTCCATATCTACTGTCACAAATACCGGCGCCGTTTGCCGTGCGGTAAATCTGCGTTCATTCCCCTCACTCGGATGATGGTGAGCTCTCAGTTCTTCTGTGCTTCCCACATCGTGAGGTCACTGCTTGCTAAAACACATTTACTGTTGTGACAGCTTTGCTTTGTGTAATTATCTGTTTATCAACCACCAACCTCCTCTCACTAAGGAGCTTGACGCCTTCTTTTTTATTCATCGCGCCTGATTAGTCTTGAAGATAGATATCAGGTTACACGAGCTTCCTGGGCCAATCAATCAGCTCCGGAGACAGCACCTCGTGTTGCTCAATGAAACTCCCCTGCTGCCCTACCTGGGAGGGGTGATTGCCTTTCCCTTCCCTCAGGACTGCAGCAAAAGGATCCGGGAGGCATTTGTTTTGCTTTTGTTAATTGAAAGGTGAAAACTCTTCTAATTAATGATCCAGCTACAGGGCTTCCTTGTGTCATTATTCCTTATTGATGAAAAAGGAATAACAGCCATCGGATAAATTAGGGCAGGCAAGTTAGGACCTTCACAGGGCGCCTAAATTGCATGTGTTGGCTCGTGAAGGACTGAGCATAAAGGGGCTCATTAAGAGTGACTTGATGACCAAAGGGATACCCAGGATTACTGTCCCCTGCTATTAGATGTGTCTGAGTTACACACCCCGTTGGTAAGCCAGGAGCTCTTTGTGCCCTTCCTCACGTCCTTTCAGGAGCTGACCCAGCTCTTTTGCTGGTAGGTAGGAAATTTTGACCCTCCTCATTCTTCATGGTTATAGTTACACGATATTATTTCCATCTTTTTTCTTACCCAGCATTGTCCTCTAACTCAATCAGTCGCTTCTGCACCCCCATGTCTTTGTCAGAGGGAGCACCCAAAGACAAGCACTCCTGTCTGCGCTCTCCGAGCACTCCCAGCCTCCTCTGCAGGATAAGCTCTCCCCTCTGCTCTCTTTCGATCAGTCTTTCTCTGAATTCCGGGGTAAATTCATCTTTCTTGAGGATGTGTGACCCACATTCGCAGTGTTCCAGGCAAGGACTCGTACAGACCTTGTGTGCAGGTAATGATATCTCGTTTTACTGTATCTGGGGAAAGTCCCTGCCATCCTTGGGTTACAGCTGCCTTTTTGGTAACTGGAGCAGAGGGTGACTGTCCTCACTAACTCCCAGCCCCCAGTGTGTTCCAACAAGCTCCCAGCACTGTCTCCAGTGTCCAAGGACTTTGCACTTCTTACAACATTTCATTCAATTTCTGCTGGTTCTTGGGAAGAAAAAAAAAAAAAANTCTGCTCTCCACTGTCCAGATCTCCTGGAAGTGTCTCAATGGCTAATGAAATAAATAAAATTTTGGCATTTTGGACCATGAAATAAATATCCTTAAAGAAAATCTATCCCAAGAACTACCTTTGAGAAAAATGTTTATTAAGATCCTTGCTTGCTGCCTGTAAATTAATTCTCTATCAACCTTATTTGTTCATCTGTTGAGAAACAGCTTTTCTAGTTTCACCAATGACTTCTTGTAAAGTACTTTCTCAAGAGTATATTTCCAGGGAGGAGATTTACTGCCCTTGTGTTGAGGGTGTTTGTTAGCTTAGCCAAGGAGACACAAATCAGGTTAATCTGGCACGAACTTCCTGGCAACACCTTGCAGGATTTTGCCTTGCCAGCCGTCCTTTTAAACTGTTTGAGACTCTGAATCTTTCTCTACAGAAATCAAAACTGCCTTTCCTACTGTTTGAATAGTCCATGAATCAAATCTTCCTTCTGACAGCAGCCTCTGAAGTGTCAAACAGTTCACCATGTTCAAGTCTTTCCCAGATTTCTACTCTGTGTGTTGCCACCTCCCACCCCAGCCTTTTTTTCCCCCCTAAAGTTGGGGCAGACACCCAAACATTCAGAGGCTAAGAAGAGAATGCGAAATAACAATTGAATTCGAAAAAAAAATTGTATTTAAGGGAAAGCTTTTTTCAGTTGCATGAAACCCAACTTTATTCACAAAAATGGAGACATTTCCTCTGAAGCATCAATCCACTTGTCCCTGCTCAGTGCACAGAATAAACTGGGCAAACACCTCTGGTGTGGCTGAGGTGGCACAGCAGAAGCTACAGCCAAGTCAGCCCCAAACTTGGCTGAGATGAAGATGACATCTAGTACGATCTGCTCACAGCAGTCTGAGCAAAAGACAGACAGGAGATATCAGTGGAGTACAAACAGTAATCATGAAGGTGTCTTCAGGGCACACGAGCTGTATACACACGCACACAGCTATTTAAGTGCTCTGTAAAATGTCTCACCTTCTGAACCACTCTGAACCAGGCACCGAGATTCTGCAAGCCAAGCAATTGTAGGGGAGGGAGATCCAGCGAAGACTGGCACTTTTATATAGGCAATAAATCCTGCTTCATGAAGAAACATGTTGAGGTAAAATTGCCAGTGGCTGTTTTAATAAGTATTTATGATACATAAAGGGATTTGATTCATAAACGCAGTAATTATGTCTTTACTACAAAGCAGTACAAATATAAAGCCTCCTACCTACTACACTGAAACTGTAATTGCATCTCATTAAAGAATATAAGCAAATCAAAATTAAAAACTTGAGCGGGGGGAGAAACTACCCAAAGTCTTGGTGGTTAGACATTATGGGCTTTGTGTTGTGCCATTCAATCAGCCTAAATACCTCATAAAATGGGGTGAAGCCCTGAAGAACTGGGTGGTGTTTGGGCAGTCCAGAAGACAGCTTTGCTCACCTAGGCAGCAAGTTTCCAAGGAGACCTGTCCACATAAAAGGCACAACAGAAACTTTGGGTTTAATCTCAGACAAGTGGGAATCCCACCAGAACCTTCCACGTGGCTGCAATTGCACCGTGCCAGTCATGGCAGAGCCACAAAGGAAGATTAAACCCTTCCTAGTCCAAACATGGCTGAGGGATAGGCTGAAATAAGCATTCCAAATACTATTTAAGTGCACACATCTGAAGACAGAGTCTTTTGTGCTGTGGCAACAGAGAGGTGTAACATCACTGTATTCCCCTACTGCAGGCACCATGTGGGTAAAGGGTGAATTAATGTCACGTAGAAAAATAACAACCCTGAGGTTCAGGCACTGGCCACAGAGCTGCCAGAGCCTAGCAATGGTTTTGTCCTCCTCCAGGCTAACCTCCTTCCACCTGGCCTTTGCCAAGACTCCTACTGCTCCTTACTAGGTCTTCTCTCAGCTTCTCTGGAGTTGCAGCCTTTTACCCTCTGCTCCATTCGTCAGTGTGGTTTTGGGGCGAGGGGTTCTCCCTCTTCCCACCCACACCTCATTCCCAGGCAGTTTGGGTCCCTGAAGGCACCAGGCTCTCCTCACTGTGTTCAAGATGAGTTCCTCGTGGTCCAGTACAGCTTTTATTGCCCCAAGTCACTTGAGGCCCAACACCTGCCCACCTCAGTGGCCAGCCCTGCTGTGAGAGCACCTCCACAGCACGGCTGGAGTAGTGTCGCAGTTATCAATGCAACTTTCCTACCAAATGTTCTTTGGTCTAATCGCTTTCTTAAACTACACAAACACAATCTCTGCACCATGATCAATTATTTAACAGAAAATGATGCATTGAGTTAGAAACTAAATACCATTTAATATGCTTCAGGAATTCTAATTGAGAGATTTCACTGTACTGCTAATGAAAACTTTAACTTTGCGGTGTTTTCAAATCTTCTTTGAATATAGATAAGCCAATATCTATATACATTCTTTTAATGTCTGGAATTATTTTGCCATTTTAATGTAATCAGTCTTTCTATTTTGAAGAGGATGCCCTTGTAGGTTATTTGTTTTCCTCCTGTTTTGCAAATTGTTCCCTTTTCAGGATTGTTTGTTTAGTGTCAAGAGGTTATTAAACAAACCAAGCACAGTCCTTAAACTAATCAGCTAGAAGTGACAATAGAGATCAGGAATAATTCAATATTAAAGAGGTTACTTTTAAAATTGATCTGAAAATGTATCGCATTGGGGGGAAGGGGAAGCACATGCACATCTCTTATTAAAGTTGAAAAGATGAGCTGGAGGGACAAGATGCCTTAAAAGCACGAGCCAGGAGCCCCCATTGATGGGAAGAGTTGAGCCCCAACACAGTACAGCAAACTTCCATATTCATGTGTGTTCTTCCCACTAGAGTGACTCAAGTGAAAACCCCACGGGCCTTGCAAGCAGGTGAGGGCTGGCTTTCCACCAGCCTTTGCTCTCAGTCTTACCAGTTTCTGGGATCTTTCTCTGAGTACTTCACAAGCTACCACCGCTTAGGGCGGACCGTGACTCTTGAGCTCAACACTGCAGCTAGTCTTTCTCAATGGTAAAGGTTGAGTGGTCTGTAAGTCTGGGTCTCTCCAACAGACTGCACATTAGTTAATTAACACAAATCACTGTGGATCTCTGCCCATGCAACTTTTTGGCACTTTTCTCAGTGCCTCCTCTGAAGTTTGTTCAGCATGCTGCCTCGGGCAGAGTGGTGTTCCCCCTGGTTTACACACTTTCTCCTGTCTCCTTCCACTGGCCCACAGCTGGTCAAAATACAGAAAGGGAACAAGAAGAAAACCATCCACTAAGGGACTTTCTGAAGGAGTTTTAGTCTGAGTCATTTTGGCTGAGTGCTAATTCTTATGTAGCAAGGACCAGACCTCTGCCAAGGACTCAGTGAACTCCTGGCACCATAAGTAGTATTTTCCATCCCAAGGGCTTTACATCCTTTCCACAGACTCCTGCCTGTGGAAGGCAGTGCAGGAATGAGATCTGTGCTGGCCAAGTGTCCTCTTGCAGAAGCAGCTCCTCTAGGACCAGCAGCAGGTCAGTGTGCCTGCCAACCTGCCCTGCCAAGCACCTGGAGATCAAGCTCAGCAAACCACAGGCACCACTGGGTTTGTCAGCTGTTATAGGCACAGCCAGGGTCTTGCTGAGCACTTTCAACCCACCTGGCAGGTAGGTCATCCTGGATATATCCTGATGGGACAGCACTGTGGTCTCCTTTGGTGCCTCATCACAAGGTCACCGCCCTTGCAGTTCCAGAGGAGTGCTCCTTATCCTGGCCGTATCCACACGTGCAGAGCACAGCCTCTCCTCACGCAAGAGGACACAGCAGGCAGTTTGTGAAGTACACAGGAGCTACCTGCTCAACACTGCCTGCCCCACAAGCCCTCATACCCACCAGGCAGCTATGAACAACCCTCATGTCACCCAATGTTTAGTTTAATCAGTCCAGTGCTCCTGATCGAAGCAGAGCAGAAAGCTCTGGTGTCCCTGGTTTCAAACACAACTGACATGTTGAATTAACATAAAATCACCCTTTAATCATAATTTTGGGCAAAAGATCCTCCAGCCAGGCTATTTATACCAAAGACACGCAGCACAGAACACGGCGTGAGTCCTCTGGTGTCACTTGCTCCCGGTGCTAATTGTTTGGGAAGTGTCACCAGGATCATCGCTCTGCTCATGTTGTGACTGACTTTGGGAAAATTAATTTAAAGGGAGCAGCTGGTAACAGTCCTGATCTTTCAGAAGCAGCAGCACCGTGCCTTACAGTGTGTTTCTGTCTTGCATAAGGATGCAACAAGCAGTGGCAGAGTCCTCGTGCATGGGACAGACTTCTTGCGTCTTCGAAAAAGAGCAAACACCTAAATTCTCACCTCTGCAGTGCAGGAGATGTCTAGAAATCTCTCTCTGCACTCTCCATGTGCCCATCAGCAAGGGGCACAGCAAAGAGCCTCCAGCAAAGCTGCTGCTGTGGAAACTGCTGGCTGGGCACTTTCACGATGCTGTAAGTCGGCTTTGGGGGTTTTTGAATATTTTTCTTCTTCTTGATGTCACTTGAAATCAGAATTAAGCTGAAGTGAAAAAAATAAGCCATTCATAGGAGTAGATTTTGTAAACTTACTGGTCTCATTGAACTTAAAACTCCCCTGTTTATTTAAAGCAGCTGAGGGGAAGTAAGGAAGAGTGGAAGGGCAAAATCAGACAACAAAGCTTCTCTTGTAAGCCTGGGTAGGGAGAGCTGATGTCTCTCACAGACAGGGGCTCTTAAAAGCAGAAATTATATAACCACTGAGGTAACCAAAAACCAAGTGCCACTTTTCCTTTTTATGACATTTGGGGTACAGCTGTCTTCAAAACAGAGAAATAATATATGCATTAAGGAAAACCTGCAAACCCAAGTGAAGAATAGGACACTGAAAAGAGGACAAACACCACAATCTAAGTCACTTTCTTTGTTACAAACCTGGAATAAACAAAGCTGTTTAATAAATATTGATATTGTTTGTACATCCTGCCTTTGGAAATGAATAGCAAAGTGATGCTCTAGTCCCTTTCCCCCTCTGAAGAGACACTAAGCTCAACACTGTGCATCTATATGCACCCCAAACTGCTTTTTAGAGAAAGATGGAAAACAAGTCCACAGCAACATTAAAATACCCTCAACAGCTTTCGCAAGTGTTTGGCTGACACCACTCTATACTCATCTCTCTGTTTAATACCTAGGAAAATTAGGCTTTCCCAGCATGGAATAATCATGGTAATGATTATGCTGGGACCAGGTGTTTTGGGACCAAGGAGTTATTGCAAGGTGACTCTGAAGGGTTCCCTTGGATAATCCCTTTGGGCAGGACAGGGTGCACTGCTGTATCTCTAAAGGCTCCTCAGCAGACCCAAAGCAGGTTCGCTTTCTGTCTCAAACTGGTCTTCATTTTCCTTGGGACAACTCTAATGAAGCCTTTCAAGCTGGGTCTTGGCTTTACATTTCACTCTACTACCATAGACCTGAGCATCTACTTTCCTTCCATGTCTCCCACCTCTGTCCTATGTAAAAGCTCATCCATTGCTACAGACTCAGCTTCCCTTCAAACCACTGTCCTCCCAAAAGAGCTCTGTGCCCAACAGCCAGCCCCCCCATATCTGTGCAAAAAGGGACACGGTGACATTCCCATAGCAGTGTTTGGTCTTGCTTGTTCCTGCTGAAGCTTTTTAAACATGTGTCAATGTGTTCTGTAAATATTGAAAGCTCCAAGGCAGGGAGGCACATCCCCCGCAGTCACAGGACTGCAGTGCAATCAGCTCACCAGACCACCCCACCCAGCATCCTAACAGTGTCCCTTAATTCACAACACCCCCAAGAACACACAGAAACCACCATGGCAATGGCAAAGGCACAGTTAAACCACCTCCAGGCTCCTCTCCTGCTACCGTCAGGAGCCATCAAGCCAGTCCTAACTCTGGCCGGCATCTCCAGCAGCGCCGTCGGGAACAGAGGCTTTTTTCCTGTCTCCGCAGGCAAGGACGATGCTCCCCCAGCACCAAGGGTACTGCTGCCACATCAGGCAGCTGACTGCTGGACAGATCCCTCATTTTCCCCATCCCACCTTCTGCAGAGCCCCTGCAGCAGAAACCTGCAGAACAAGAGGCCAGGTGACATCAGGGGATGCCTCTTGCTTTGCAGGTTTCTATCGCAGGGGCTCTGCAGAAGACTGGATGAGGCCAACACAATGATCCTGCAGAGGAAATGCTCATTTCTTCAAGGATGTAGAAATAATGAGCATAACTCTGCCAAAGCCTATTGCCCCAAAGAGTGCTGGAGCACTGGACTCTGCGAGGTCCCAGCAGGTCAGCACCAGTGCAGCACCCCAGTAGTGCACAGAGGATGGGTACCAACAGGGCTGGTCTCCTGTTCCTTGCTGGAGCAAAAGGGCAGGTTTCAGTATATTTGGAGCAGGCTGCCAGCACTTCCACAAGATGTTTAGCCATTTTGAGTCTTACCAGGAGCTTACAGGGCTGTAGGCAAACTTTTCTTTCCTCGTTTTTGGCTTGAAATTGAATTCCAGACCCTTATGCATATTCTCATCAGATACTCTCCTTGGAAATGCTGAAGGAGTTCCCTATGATTAAGCTGGAGCAATTTAACAGCTTTGACAGGCTGGGTAGGAGGGCAGCTGCCCCTTCAGCTGGAAGGGGCACCTTCCTCTTCACACCTGCTGGGTGGTAACCACGTACAAATCCTGTCATTGCTGTAACAACACAAAGTCTGGCTCCAACAGGCTCCAGCAGCTCAGGCCTTGAGGAAGCCACCTTCCTGGAAGTTCAAGCTAACACTCTGGCCTTCTCAATTCGATAGCCCCACCCATGAGGGGAGAGTTCCCAGCTGATGGGACAGTTGCTTTCTAGACCACCCTGGTTCAGTCACTCGCAATCACAGAGCCAAGCCCTGACCTCCATCAGGCAGTTGCACCCCAAACATCATCCTTGCCATGACAGTAAGCTTCATGTTTCAGGCTTTGTCTGGCTGCTCTTTGCCAAGCACCAACCCTCATCAGGAGAAGAATGTGGCTGGTGAGTGAAGGTGCTCTGTACCACAGCCCCAGCTGCCCTTTGTCACCCTGCATTGATGGAGGGAGAGCAAGTGGTGAGTTACACACACCAGGACAGGGAAGGAGAGCAGAAAACATCAGCTTGAAACCCTCTGACATCCTTGCACAAGCCCAGGTCCTTCTGGACCCAGAGCCAACGCACCCTCCATGCTCATTGTGCAAACAAGAAAGTACATGCCACAGCTGTTTGTTTTCTCTGCTAGTCAGATGATGACATGATCCACTAAAAACTATCTTCTAAATGTGCACGTCTCATTTAAACTACCTGGGGGTGTTTAATTATGGCTTAGCTCTAGCACACACTGCTGCATCTTATTTTATATAAGTGCCTGGGTGAACCCCAAGGCTCTGTGCCCTCTCCTGCACTACACCACTGGGATTACATAGGGATGTACATAAAGGATATTTACAGTGCCCTCAGCCTCCCCCTGCTCTCTCTAGAATAATGCAGTGTTGAGCATCATTTATTCTGAATATTTTTTATCATCACCTTATCAGCTTCTCTGGTGGTGGAGAGGTAATTTACATTTAGCAGCTTCCCTTGAAGAGAAAGCAAAAATTAACATTCAGATGTAGGTAGAACAAGAAGTAGAAGATAATATAACACTCTTTGCTCTCACACTGACCATGCATCATCCCTCCACAAGTTTTTGTCCACTAAGCTTTGGGAGAGACAGTGTGAGCATTTCTCTGAGACAGCAGCTGGGGGCAAAACCATTGAGCCCAGCCAGTGTGTGCACAAACCACTACACGAGCAAGCCTGGTGAGTGTCTGCATCAGCAGGTAATGCTTGATGCACTCTTCTTCACCATCCCCTTACATGTTCGTCAGTGTTCCTTACACACAGAGCATTATTTGCACTGCACTCTGATTTTTTGTAGGTCACAGACCCTCACAGCTCTAGTCTCTCCAGATCACACTGATTTTCCTCAATCTTGATGTGGTTTTTATCTCTCTAGTTTTGGGGTGAGATCAAGGATGAAATTACACCTGAGAGATACCTTTCATGAAGTGTAAGCGCCAAATATAGGGGTGGGGTTTTTGTGGTTTAGTTTAGTTGGCTAAAAACCTACCAGGAATATTTTTAAAAGGCTTTACCCTGAGAATTGCTATTAGCAGAAGTTTCCTCACTCTGCACCAAAATTTGAGAATCTTTAGCCTTTGAGAAGGCTAAAAAGACGACTAAAAGAACCATGTCAAACCCTTTTCTTTTTTCTCCCTCCTTGCTCCATGCAATGTGGAACAGGCTAACGTTGATTTGCATTAAAATCATTTTAATCAGCAGACCACACAGACCCCTTTTGAAGAAGGTGGGAGTTCTGCCAAGGTTTCACCCCCTCTGAAGCACAGCCTCACTTCCTCACCCTCTGGCTACATGGACTCCCACCGCCTGCACAGGCTAAAATAAAAGTGTCCCACAGAGATTCTACTACCCCTGTGGCTGCTCCCAGGTGGCACAGACTGCACCAAAACATGCAAATTTGCAGTGTGGCTGTTTGATGCTGAAGACACTCTCACTCCTCTATTCCAGACACGTGCTTTTCAGAGACAAGCACTGTAGTACTTGCAAAGGCAGGGCTTGGCCGTCAGCACCAAAGCATGGACTGCAGCAGAGGGGCCCCAAACACAGAGCAAAGTGGCCTGTGTTGCTCTCTGGGTCCATGCTTGGAGATCTGTTCTCCATGGGAGCTGAAAAGGGTGAGCATGAGAAAGCTGGGAAAGCCCAGAGGCAGCAGCCGTGTTCCACTGGACCCAAGGACAGTCACAGCTGAGGAAGGGATGAGATGGCAGCTCAGATAGAGAGGAAGAGGAACTGCTGTGCACAGCAGAGATCAGTCATCACTGCAGGATGGTGGTGTGGACACCAGCCTTGTACATGGTTTGGGAAGAAGATGAACTCATGGAGGAAACAATACAAAGTCAGCACATCAGGCTCAGAAGGGCCGAGCCAGGTCCCAGTAAGCTGAGACCAAGGAGCATTGGAAATGCAACAGTTAGCTTGTGGTCAGGGTGATGGCAGGGAGCTGGGCACCCCTGCTCTCCTCCAGCCACGTTTTCACTGACACCAGAGCACAGAGGACAAAGTGTACTGGAGAGCCGAGATGAGTAATCCCACCAAATTTTTGTAATTTGTCTTCCTAGAGACAGATATGGGTCATGGTCTGTTTCAGTTATAGAGGTGGAAAGTCACAGAATCACAGGACAGTCAGGGTTGGAAGGGACCACTGGAGGTTATCTAGTCCAACCTCCCCACTCAAGCAGGGTCCCCTAAAACACGTTACTCAGGGTTGTGTTCCAGCAGCCTCTGAATAAAGCCCAGATAACTCTGTGAGTCACAAACAGCTCCACAGCCCTGCATGCTGCTATCGCCAAAATAAATGCAGTCCCTGTGAGCCAAGAGCAAGGCAGAACAACATCCCAGAGAGAGGCTTTCAAGGAGAGGCTGGAGGAGGAACCCTCCGTTGGGCAGAAAAAGCAGGCATGGCTGGAGGCTGCCTTTACACCTCTGCTCTGCTGGCATCTTGCAAGTCAGCCTTGAAGTAGTCTCCAAGCTACACTGCTAATGCCAGATTTTAATCAGTGTTACTATTGGGCTGCACAGAAGATTGCCCACGGGTCAGTCCAGCCTGCTGTTGGTCACTGCAAGTGACACCAGACCTGAGGTGTGCAGGAGCAGAAAAATCTGCCACGCTATTTCCCTGTGCCAAGCCCAACTCCATCTCTCTGTTGATCACTTTATTGACACAACTGGGAGATTCACAAATCCAATCAAACAGCAAGGAAGAGCCAAATATTACAAAACTACCAGATGAGTAACAGAGAAGAGGAAAAATAAACTTTTTTTTTTTTAAATTTAAGCCTAGAATCAATCTGGGAGGGATATGTAATAAATACATTACGCAGGTGTATGTATAGTTCTGCAATACCTCTGATGGCTTTATCTGACATGAATTTCTAATGCAATTGAATCTGATTTCACTTCCCAATGTTCCCATCTCAGTCTCTGTCACACATCCCAGCACTGCCCCACCGAGTGATGCCAGCTCAGCCGAACGCCGAGCCAGCAGTGGCTGATGGCACTACTGATGGCTGCTGGGCTCAGCCCCGCCAGGCACTGAGGGACACAGGGCCTGGCAGCAGCTGATGCATCGCAGGAGTCACTGTTTGTGACTCTTAATGAAGTGTGAGTCAGCACCGCCACTGTAAACCCTGTCCTGCGGAGCCTTAAATATAGCAGCTCTGGCCCGGGATGGAAACAAGGGTAGTCAGACCCTTGTGAATGAAGTCAAAGCAAACTCAAGCTGAGACTTGAAAAGCATGAACGTTTTTACAGTGGGGCTTCTTTATTCTTTTGAAAAAATGTTATCATTTTTCCATTTGATGATCTGAGCTGATAGGAGGGAAAAACAAAGAAATCCACAAGCAGGATACACAGACTATGCCGTCCCCTTTCCTTTTACATCTCAAAGTTTTCTTTCAATGAACACTGTATTTTTCACACGTAGAACTGACACATCTGGAAGTGCATTAGGACTTGAAGAGGACACCTCAGAAAGCCCCCACAAAACCAGAGATGCTGGAAAAAGGGGTTACAGGAACAGGAAAATTAAATGGCAGGGATACAGGGATCCATGGCTTTGAGACAAACCTCCACATCACTCACACAGCGCTACCAATGGCGAGTTACACAGGAAAATACTTTGGGTTATGCTGGTTGATTTTTAACAGACAATCTGCAGATTATGCAGACAAAAAATACCCAAAAAAAGTTCTGAGCCATCCTTATTTTGTAGGGGCACTATGGTGAAAAATGGTGCTGTGTGCTGGTGCATCAGGCATATACACAGAGCACTCCAGGAGACCAGAGGTATTTAAGTTTCTCTTATTCATTACTTCAAAGGGACCTGAGTGTTAGATGTCTGCTGATCAGCAGGTCCATATTTCCATCTTCTTACTATAGATGCAAAAAAAACGTGCTCAGACAGATGCAACAATAATGTGCTCAGATTTGTAGAGGTTATGCCAAAAGAGCACCCAGTGTGGTGAGAATGCCTTTGCAGGGTCATTCGGTAGGACTTGGGGGGGATCCTGGACATCATGAGCTCTGGCAGTCTATGACAAGAGGGCTTAGCTCTAGGAACTCACTCCCTTCAAGAGTCCTTCCACCAGCATCATCTTGCCCACACACCCATCACCCCAAGGGCAGGTGCCTCCACCTGCCCTTCCAAAATGGACCTAAGAGAGATGTACTCAGTCTGGTGTGCAGAGAGAGCGTTCCTGGGGGCATAGAGACACACTAAAATTCATTTTTCGAGGGCTCTATTACAGGCAGGCAGATGGGTGTATATATCTCTGCAGATCCACGGAGAAAGGAAGGGTGATGGAAAATCAATAGTGCATATGGTCTGAGGAGTCGTCTGGCTCACCTCCCCATCCCAACACAGCTATGTTACAGCCAGATCTGATGGATGTCTGGTGCACTCTTAGAGTCCTTCTGTGCCAGAGACCCACAGCCTTCCCAGGCAACCTGTTCCCACACCTCACCATCCAAGAATTTCCCTTTCTGTTTGACCTTGCTACTACATCTCAAGGCTCTCACTCTTTCCTATCCAAAATTATCTCAGTGACACATTTCCCTTCCTCTCACCCTTAAGGACCATCCTTCCTGACCTTCCAGCACCTGTCCATGCCATGCACTGCCTCCAGGTAGAGGTAATTTGCATCTCTGTAATTCTCTCCTGGTATTTTTACATCTCTTTCCTCTGTTTTGTCAAAGCCACTTTGAGGTTAATCCTTTTCTCTGCCTTTATGCAATGTGCAGATTTAACAGACAGGTCTCCTAGTTAATGAGTCCCAGCACTAATGATGGCACTGACCAGAGCAGAGCACAGGACACGCTCTGGCACTGCCCCACACAAGGTTGTTCCTCCTGGCAATGTACAATCCATAACTGATCTCTACCCAGCAGGCTTCAAAATTACTGTATTCATCCAAATCATATGATCAATATTTATAGTATTTCCACGGTTGTTTTGAATGTAATTTGCTACAGTAGCAGATAATCTTCTTATTTATCAGGAATAAGAGAGAGGAAGGAAGAAGACAGGTTCACATCTGCTAAATTCACGGTTTTCTCTGCATTACCTGATGCCAACTCTGATGCCTGCCTAAGGAATTGCCACCCACAGAGAAGCCTACAGGGAAACACATGGGAAATCAGGAGGCCACTCTGTCCCTAGAAGACTTGCCCTCATATCTGTGCCTTGTAGAAAGGTCTGAGGATGGAAATGGACCACATTTTGCAGACAGAGGCAATTGCTCAATCCTACCCCAAAATCATCTTACTCCTCTCACTTCACTCCCTCCCACCACCTGTTTGTAAGAGCTAAGACAAATTTTTAAAAAGTCAGCTCTGCTATTGTCCATACTTCCTTTTGACAGCACAATTAATGCATTTTTTAGGCCAGAGGGGACTGTTATATTTACCTCGTTTGACATTCTTAAGCAATTCAGGCTCCTGTATTTCACTCGGAGATTTCCAGAAGTGAACCAAGTGATAAACACACAGATATCTCAAAAAATCCCTGCCTACCTGACAGGTTTGCTTTTCTATTGCATGGAGTAAGTAGTTTGAGAAATCTAGTATGAAGAGCAAGCTCCATTTTTCAATTTAAAGTCAGCTGAAGTACCGGTTTCCGGTGGCTACAAGCTGGCATAAATTGATTCCCCAAGCATCTTTCTTCCATGAAACAAACTGCTTCCCATTTAAGACCCATCTAGAAAGTAAAGCTTGGCAGTCCTATTAGTCCACTAATAGAAAAGAAAAAGTAAAAGGACAGCTTGTGGTTAGGTAGGTCGTTAGTGCACTAACTCAGAAGAAAATTAACTTGGACGAGCTATCAAGAATTCTGCTTTATCGTTGTGCCTGAAATCAAACATGCTGCCTTTGAAATCAGAGACAGCATATTGTATATTGTTCATCTTCCATTCTCTAAAGCTGTCATACAGTCTCTGCATACATGGGCATCAAATGCACCTACAATTGCTCCAGTTTTACCTTGCTTGCCTTGCTTTTTTTTTCCCCTTTAGAAGGATGGCAGTGGGAATAGGAAGAGAAAATCTGAATTACAGTTATCAGAAAACACCAACCACAATTAATTCAACAACTGTCCATTTCATTTGTACTGTTCTGAACTAAAAGCTCATCCCTGCTGTGCTCTGCTCCAGAGGCTGTACATATCAATACAGAGGTTTATTGATTATGCCAAGACCAAATCAAATAACTTCCTGAGAACTGAGAACAGCAACAAAAAAGATTGCCACCAGAAAACACCAACCCAAGATTAAACCAAACCTTGCTCCGGCTTCACCAAAGCCACTGAGCACCTGCCCACCCACTTGAATGGGGATCCAACACCATAAAGAACATCTTCTCTACCAGCCACACGCCTTTACTAGAGCCCTTCCACCTTGAAGGCAGAGCTGCCACAGACCTGGGGAGGCAAAGGAGTCCAAATGTAAGAAAATCTCATGTATCTCAATGCAACAAACTCTCACTCTCAGCACCCTCTCAATTAAATTTTCCAAGACTAAGAGCCGATCATTACTTACAACGTCCTCCTGGCTTTGCTGCTTTAGGGAAGGATGCTGAAAAATATTTGGGCAGAACTGATGCTGCAAAAGGCAGTTTTAGGCAGAGAGTCACTGCAGGGTTCAAGTGGTCAAGGACTCTTGTTCTGTCCTAGGATGCCAAAACAATGTTCCTCTGGAAGAGAGAAAGTGTTCCATCTCTCAGAAGCCTTCCTGTCCTGTCTCCCTTCTCCTAGCTTTGAACAAACCTTGAGGAAAGATTATTTAGATTGCCCCATCAGATGCAAATTAAAGCTAAGGCAGCTTTAAAGAACTGCCTTGCTTTGATCCAAATACATATTTCCTTTACAATCTGCTTCTATTTGCATCAGTTTCAGCCTTTTTTTCTTAGGATCAGCTGGAACATCTTTCCTTTTTTTTCCACTGTAATTCTGAAGCAATATAAAGCACAAATAGCCCTCGAGATGCATCGTATGCTCAGAAGAGACATCTCTGTGTGGTCTTCCTACCCCCCCTCACCGACAGCCAAGCTTTTGGAAGAACCTGGAGGAGCAACCTGACTCACCCAGGCTGTAACATTTTAACCGGGATCACAGCAGGATTCTTACTATGCACAGCAGCGTCTTTTGGAGGCTTCGCAGGGTACGCCGTCAATATGTAATAACACTGCATCGTGAATTATGGAGTTGCTGGAATCAATGGGATTTTGCATACTAATTGCAAACACACCCAAAAAGACAAAGGAATTTATTGGCTTAATTAGTGTTTCAGCTCTAATAACATTCAGGCTTCATTCTCACACAAATTGATAAATAGCAGCAGTGTTACTCCTCAAGGATGCTTTGCCTTTTGAGAGGGGAGGCTGAAGTTTACGATCCAAGCTCTCTCAGCTGCAGCGATGCACTCAGCAGGGGCTTGCAGGAGGTGAGCTTCAAAGGTATTTGACACGTCTCTTTTCTAAGCAGGTTGCCAGACTTCGGCAAAAGGAGCTGCCCCGCCCTCTCGGGGTGTTTTTTCTGAAAGGCGTTTACATAGTGACATTTACTGGGCAGGACAAAAAAAAATGGACCTGAAGCATTTCCACCTCTAGGGTACAAAAACTGAGATTCATCATCTTACATCCCCAAATACTACTTAACCAGTCGCCACACCGGCAGTCCAAGAGAAGATACATGTAATGTACTTAAGGATTGATTTTTACTCCAGTGTGAAAAAACTAAGCGTGAAAAGAATTTGATAAGTGTACCTGGAAGCAAATTTTGGCCCTTGGGGTCCCAGCTCCCAAGAAGCACAGCTCTGTGAAAAATAAGGTGCTAGAAGAACGGGAAGCAAATGTCAAGAATTCAACTGTATACCAAAACAAAACAGAGAGATCCACCTGGATCTGATCTCCATCACCCCCTGCATTCACATGCTGCAGCACAGCATGACTGACACGAAGCTTCAGGAACAGCATTACAATAATGAGGGAAGAGCAAGACACCACCTGAAAAGCAGCTTCCTCCCCAAGGACTTGATACATTTTCTGCATTATCATACCACTGAAATTGCACCTTAAAGCTAAGATCCGACAAAGAATTATTGTTCATAAAGCCTGTGCTCACATCTTCAAACAAGTTATTCTCCTGGGCATTCTTCCCCCCCCCCCCACTCTCAGCAGCACATCTCTCCTCTTTGGGATGGGGATCACATCACAACACTTAAGTGATAAGCAATTTGTTGACAAAGAGAAATGTCACCAAGAAAACATTTCAGCTGCATTCAAGACTGGGGCTGGATACTTTTTTTGTTTGTTTTTCTAGACATGATCTGGCAGCTGCAAGCAAAACGAAGAGCCAGGATCATGTGAATGTGCCCTCGCTGGGAGGAGTGCAGTCAAAGGCTGCAGGCAAGCCATGCTCTCTGTGTCACCGTGCTCACAGAGCACTGGAGGAAATAATCCTGCATTAATAGGGCAGCAGATCATAGAGATCAAGCAGGCCTTTTCTGTTTCTACCCTAGTTCGTGCCAAAAAAAACAAAACAGGAGCAAATGCACAGATAAAGGGATATGCCATCAGCCCCGTGAAGAAAATCTACTCCCATTTATTAGGATATAGAGAGAGCTGTGCCACAGAGCTGAATGGTTAATCCAGGCTATTTTATAATTGGAAGGACCCAATTTGTGGCTTTTTCTGCAAGGAAACAGGATCATCACTCACAGCCCCCTCTGAAAACTACGCTCTGCAAAACCTTGAGAGATCCTGCTGAGCATTCTGTGGCAGGGGCCAGGACACAAGGGTGGCACCCTTGCCACCTGAAACCACCAGCTCTCAGGGCTTCAGCCTGAAATGCAGCGGGAAAGAAGGGGAATTCCAATGTACCTTCAAGCCTAGCACACCAAGTCATACCCCAGCCTCAGCGTCTCACCCATCCAGGAGGAAATGCCCATCCTCCTGGCTGATACAGGGAACAAGCCTCGCCCTTTACTGGCCTCTTTGTAACTTCCCATTGAGGCAATTAACAAATTGCTCCTAAATAGAGAGGAATCAGGAGCTCAGCCCCTTTAATCTTTAATGCCCCTGCTGCAGTGCCCCCACAACCTTCGAAAATGCAGCTCATTCAAGGGCATGTGGGCTCCAGAAATAGAGAAGCATGTCCTCCACTGCTGCTGTGGCACCTGCTCTGTGACGAAGGGATTCACTTCTGAAATGGTACGGGCTTGATCTAGAGAAATGGGTCCCTATATGCATGTTACCTTCAGTTTATAAACAAGCTGAACCTCTTTCTGCTATTAAATGTGAAACCAGCAAAGAGCAGGCTCTCACCCAAAACTGACAGGATGTGCACACGGTAACAGTTTACCTCTTCTGTAATTAATCTTCCAAGTCTCTGCATCATGTAGGCTTTCACAGTAAAAAGGACCAAACTTCTTGCAGTCTCAAAGTCAGTGAAGATTCAGTTAGTCTTTATTTTATTCTGACAGGCTCCTTTATCCCAGAGACAATACTAAGACACATGATTTTACCAGGATTTTTTCCCAGAGTTCAGTCCAATCACAAAAAGGAAAAAAAAATCATGTTACAAAAAAAAAAAAGTATTTAACACAGATTTGAAATAGATTTATATGCCATTTTGCCTCTATTGTCACAGACACCTCAATATAATTAGTTTATGGCAAACAGAAAAAGAACACATGAGCATTCACAAAAACCCATCCTCCCTACTTTTTGAGTTCACAAATTAAACCTGTCCAGGCACTGTGAGCCACTGGAGGAGCCAAGCAGAGATAAACAAGCATTAAATCACCAAGAAAAGTACCCAGAGTGTGTTTCAAAAGCAGCAAGACGAAGATCAATGCATGGTTCAAAGCATGTGTGTAAAGACACGAGGCACAAAAAGCAACACTTTGTTTTTCTTACAGCAAAAGGAAAAGAGTAGGACCCAACACGGAATTGTTCCTGCTGCTGAGAGACAGGGAGCCCCACTGACCCAAGCATTGCTCCACAGGGGAATGAGCATCAGAGGAGGAAATCTGCAAGCTGAGATCCTGGAAAACACAGAGGCACCAGACTTGGCACAGGACACTGGCCACCAGCTGCTCTCACAGCATGGATTCCTCAGCCCTGTACCCTGCCTGGAGAAAACTCAGCACCAGCAGCTCACTCTCTTCACCACAGAAAAGGCAGGATTTCCTCATCCACCTCCCTAGAAACTTGCCAGGAGTTTCTCAAAACAATGAGGGTCAAGACAGAAGAAAACAAGTGTCCAGCCACAAATCCACTGGCTTGTGGGAGAGCAGATAACCTGAACGCCTTCCTCCAGCAAACAACCACAGACCAGGGGTGGCTGGCACCCGCCTCAGGGCTCTTGACAGCATCCCCATTGCCTCTTTCATGATGCTTGTGTGCTTCAACATTTCCCTGCTCACCTCTTTTCCAGGGATGCCTTCCATAACCAGTACTGGCCAGGCTCAGGATAAGGGTCAAGGTTTCACATTGGTAGCACAAAGATCAGGGATTTACTGGTGCAGTATCTAAGTTACTTTGACAGCATTAACACCAGTCTTTTTTTTTTAAATTTTAACTTTAGTATTATCATCTTAAGCACACAGCTGGGCTCAGAAACAGAAAGCACCCTTTGTCTAAAACTGCAATCTTCCACTCCTTTCTGGGGGCTTTCCCTATTCACACCACACCTGATAACCTCCCAATTCTTAAAAGCATTTGCTTAACTCACCAAGTAAATAACACCGCTGAGGGGTCAGACCTCCTGAACAGACACTGGCTAATGGTTGTTTGAGATGCAGTATCATTTGGGAAAGCCAGTCCCAGAGAAAGCTGAAGGCAGCCCCTTGAGTACACTTGAATTCTCCTCTCTCCATCCAAACTGGGGAACCAGGGTATCCCCCTTACAAACAGCCCCTTCTCTTTGTGACACAAACCGTGCAGAACCCACAGACCATTCCCAAGGGCAGAAGACGCAGTTGAAGCCCAGAGGGTAGCAAGCCCACCTCAGGCTGTTTTCTGGAGTGTGTGTGACCCTGCTCTCACCCACAGCCACGGGCAGCACAGGGGCCACCTGCCCCACCCACAGCGCTGCCTCTGCTCTTCTGGATAACTGCACCACTGAGCGCTCAAGTTTTTCATCTCCCAATTGCTTTTCCCTCTGTTACTTCAGAAAAAAACACAACCCACATACTGAGCTACCACCAAGATGAGTGGGACAGAGGAGCCTGTCCAAGCACCACCGCCGCAGATGCTGGGTGAGAGCCATCAGCCCCCCACAGAGGCAATCTCGGAAGACCCTGCAATGAGGAGAGGAAACAAAAAAGCCTGTGAGCAGCTGAGGGAGACGTTCATTCTATCGATTGTGTAAACTGTCAGTGGAGTGGCAATGAGCAATTTTTTTTTGTTTCTATCCTGGGGAATAATCCAGCCTGATAATTAGTACATAAGAGATAAGTGGAAAATGAGACATCTAGCGAGGGTGGTTCAAGCCTCCTCATGACATTGATAATGTGCAGATACATAGATCACTGTCGGGGCAAACTGCCACTGTGAGCCTGTGTCTTCCCATTGCCTCATCAATCCATCATCCGCTTAGCTACTGACACCTTGGCAGGCATACACCACCAGCCTTGCATTTGAATTGAGAGGAGCAGGCTCCACCAGGGAATACAGATTTAAAAATCTAAGATTCAAATTTGTTTAAGTATTGTGAACAGCAATTCCCTTGCAAGGCATCTTCATTGCCCTTTTGCCAAGGGGGAACAGTTGGGTCTTTGTTAGAAGTACAAATTGCTTCTTAATGCAAAGGATAAAGCAGAGCCCAGGCACCTCCTTAGAATTCCTCCTGGCTCCTGCTAATGCTGCTGCATGTCAATTTTAATTTTTTGAAATTTAAACCAAGGGCTTTGTGTCTAAGCTCCATTTCATTGAAGGAGGGGGGAGGAATAGTCAAAAAGGATTACGGATCCGGTGGGAATTGAGGATCCATAGCAATTATACTTCATTTGGATGGTCTCAGACACTGGTTTTAATCATATTCTAAATAGTACAAATCGACAAGACATAAGAGATTGATAAGTGTCTAACACGTGTACCTGGTTATGAACTCTGCTTCCCTCAGCAGGGGACGTTTGAGGACAGGATGGAGGAATCGCTTCCTCCCTTTGACCCTCCTCTTCCAGCCAAGGAGAAGACAATACCCACTGAGGACGAGGTAGGAGACAGGAGTGACTGTAAGAACTTGGTCATCATGGGGCTGCCCCAAAGTGGGGCTGGAACAAGTCCATCTGACTGTGGCTCCCTTTCCTCCTGCAACATCAGGGCAGAGGCAAAGCTCCAGCCTTGGCAGAGCTGTTTCAGACCAGCTCCTGTCTCTCTCATCTGTGAAACTGCACTAACACTGCAAAGGGCAGAGAGCTGATGGGGAGGTAAGACCTTCAGGAGGGAAAAATGAAATGACAAGACAGTAAAATGAAAGTAAGTGCTTTTGTAAATCAATTTAGCTCTTTTAGCTGCAGCAGAGTAGTCCAAATTTACCCAAACTGAGGTTACCTACTGGGGTGATGATGAAAAATGTACCTCATCCATTAAAGGCTCAGAACCATATGCACTACTTACACACCTGTGCATCTTGAAAAGGCCAAGACTGGCTGGGATTTACAGGTGGTCCTCTGTAAATCACCTTCTAAATGGTCTGAGTCCATCAGCTTTGAGCAAGCTTTCTCACCCAGCCTGTCTCAGGCACCATGCAGACCCACCTACAGTCAGGTGTGGTTTCCAACCCATACGCACACTGCAAGTGCAAGAGTTTAGACAAACACTCTCCCCTGCTGCATTCTTACATTTGTCAAGCACATTACAGAAACATGGCTTTCCATAATCACTGATTAAACTGCTTTTCCTGTACTTCTCTAACCTCTGGATCAGGTTTTAACCCAGTAAATCTGTTTAGGAGATCTGCTCCACACCCCCACTTTCACCTCTTGATGACTGTGTGCCTTCTTTTCGCAAAACTGCGTAAAGGTGAAGCTCTTTTCCTCTCTCTCTACTTCTTCCCAGCCCCCTTGAACCATAATGAAGACCTAGGCAAGGTACCTCATCCTAACTTCAAATATTGGTACAAACCTAAGTGGCTGAAGTGACCCCCTTCTTTACTTCCCACCCTCTTGTGGCACCACCACAGTGCTCCTTTGTAGCACTGGAAGAGACAGAAAGCAAGAAGGCATTGTCTAAAAACATAATTTAATGTGGTATTTGGGTGACTGTGGTCAATGACCAAATTCTTTTGCAGACAGAAACAGGTTTGACGTTAATGACATCATCATTCACACGAGCATTGCATTGCACAGAAAGAAAAGTTTACACTTGACCCCATACAAAGCAGCAGAGGAAAAAACAGTTATGGTCCCATCCCACTTCGTGAATAGTTGATATGAAAATTCATCATCATCATTAATACTTATTGATGAAAAAATGTGACCTGTTCAAATTCCGTGTGTGACACAGTCCAAACTCTGGGCTCTTTTAAACATCCCTGGAACCACTCGAGAGTTTCAAGCTGCCAAGTTCCTCATGTGACACACGAAACACTCAGGCTGACAAAGGGAGAGGGGGGGTCAGAAGAAATGGGGGAGAGTAAGGAAGGGGATCACTTTGTTTCATTTCTATTTCGTTTCCACAAGGGTGAAAATAAAAACATACAAACTGATAATGAAGCTAAAATGACCTGCGGAGACAGTGGACACCAGCAGGAACAGCAGCACGATGGGGTATGGAAATGCCAAACAGCCCCATGTGCATCAGTGGCGGGGGCCAGTTGTGTCGTGTCACTTGTTCTGTGTTAATCAGGGTACAAAAGAAAGCCAGAGAAAGTGCTGTACTTATTGTTGTTGCCTCCGTGTGCTTTGCCTCCATCCAGCTTGACATACACTTCGTCGCCAGAGTCCAGGTGCAGCACCACGCTGTTGCTGGCATAGTCGTAGTTCTGGTCTGCATCTTGGGCAATGGCACTGGCCCGCACCTGCCAACACAGCCACTGGGCATATCAGCCCCCCGGCCCCTCTTGCCCAGCGTCTCTATTAGCTCTCCGAGTCACTCTTCCACAACCCGAGTCACTCTTCAGCCCCTCCATCAGTCCTGCTCATCCTCCTTTTCCGGCCCCTCCATCAGTCCCCCAAGCCCCTCTTCCTCAGCTCCTCCATCAGTGCCCCGAGTTCCTCTTTCCCAATCCCTCCGCTACCCTGTGTCCTCCCTCCCGCCCCTCTCCTCTCTTCCCCTTCTCCCCATCCCGGCAGGAAAGTTTGCAAGCGGAGAGTTCGGAATTTGTCGCGGCTCTAGAGGTGCACCCCCGCCCCGACGGCGAGAAGGATGCTCCCGCTGCTTCTTTTCCCGGGAGCGGCAGCGGCTGGTGCCGGGGCCGGGGACGACCGGGGGAACCCGGGCGGGAAGGACGCGCGGAGGAGCGGCGGAACCCACCTGGCCGTTCTTGCAGAGGTCGGCCCACATGCTGGTGCCGTCGCCGCCGCGCATGAGGATGTGGTAGGTGAAGAAGTAGATGCCGCGCACCTGGCAGGTGAACTTGCCGCTGGCCGGGTCGTAGTGGTTGCCCAGGTTGGTCACCACGTCGTCGAACTTGAGGACCTCATAGCCCTCGTGGGGGCTCTTGAGCCCCACGTAGAAGGCGATGCGCGGCCCGCTGAAGGCGGCGCTCAGCCCGCCCGCCGCCTCGCCGCCCGCCGCCGCCCCGCCGCC
>VZRF01000295.1:647342-677763 GCA_013396875.1 Vireo altiloquus
CCGGGCGTCCCGCACGTCCCCGGGCACTCCGGCTGCGGGGGGAAACCGCGCCCGCCCAGGCGTCACCAGCGGAGTCGCTGCGGGTGCCGCCTAAACTGCGCCCCGCTGAAACCGGGACGGTCCGGGACGCGTCGCATTGCCGCGGTCACCTGCCGCCTGAAACGGCTTCCTCCCTGCATCTCTCCATCCGTCCGTCCCTCCGGCCGCAGCGGGACGGCCCCTGCGCGATGCTCGGACGGTGGCCGGAGCCCCGGTCCCGCCGGGGTGAGCTCCCTGCCGCCGCCGACACGACAGCTTTGCGGGAGGGGGCCGGGAAAGCCTCGCGCAGGCAGCAGGTCACCTCAGAGTGTTCCCCGTGGCTTCCGCAGCCTCCTCGCGTCCAGCCTCGGCGGCCCAAAGACGAGCGGGACAGCATCGCGGGTGCATCTCGCCCCTCGGCACATCCAAGTGTAACCGAAGTCCGTAACACCCGTCTCGGTTTTCTAAAGGCAGGCAGGGCTTGCCAAGTGAAGGGGGAGCCCTAGGAAGAAATGCCTTTAGCAGAGTTCAAGTTAGGTTACGGCACAGTGTTCTGTAGTTTACCTCCGTAATGACGGGTCCAAATCAAGTGGGTTTTCCCCAGAGAAAAGTGTGATTAATTGCCTGCGATTTTCTGAGTAAACGGTGGTAGCTCAGCGGGAGCTCTGGCATCTTAAACTGCCTGCGGGGATCTCCCCTTGTGAGAAAGCTGGGATCTTACCCACGTGTCTCCGAGCGGCGGGTTAAGCACCCGTCCTGGAAGGAAAGAGAGATACAGGGATTACACAGATTGCCTCAGGGCAACATTCCGGTGTCCCACCATCCCTTGGTGCATAAGAAGGGTGAATTCCCAGCGGGCTCGCCAGAGCTGAAGGCAGTCTGTTTGGTCTTAAAGCAGGCAGAGCTGCAGGTCGAAGGAGCGAGCCGCCCAGTCTGATCCAACGCCTGCTGAAGCTGATGGCCTGGAGGCATCATATGCAAATAGAAACATGCAGGCTTCTTCCAAGAACTGTAGAAATGCCCTAAAAGGACTTGGGACTCTTTTGATAGTTTTCCTTTAAATTTAAGGAAGGGACATCAAGGTTTTTCTGTCTGGAGTGCAACACTCCAGGAGTAGATCTCATCTGAGTTACATTCCTGCGTGAATCCAGAATTTTTCTTGGAGTTATTCTGGCTTTGCTCCGCTTTTGCTGCGATCAGAATTCAGCCCTGCCCCTTCAAATGTCTCTGATTATTTTCCCCCACATCTGTAAATTTTAAGCTGGAAGGGAAATTAATGTTGTAAATGAAAACCTTTCCCTGAGAATTTTATGGATAGTCACATTAAAGTAACTATGTCTGTTTCTTAGCACAATGGAGCTAAATGTTTTAAGAGGCAAGATTGTGAGGAAGATGTAAGTCCTTTTCCTCTCCTCTGAATTATGAGTTGCATCCCACAGAGATATTTTAAGCCCTCACACGTGTCTAAAGCCTTGTAAAATGATTTCTAATAGTTGTTTCTGTTCCAGCTTTAGTATAATTTTCCATATATTAACTACACTAAATACAAATAAATTCACAAATAAATTACACTGCTTTGCTGCTCATCCCTACTTAAGCTTCTGTTAATTTCCCTTTTGTTCTGATATTTGTCACTAGCTCTGCTCTCCCCATGTGTGTGAATCCTTGCTATTCCCCCAGAGCTCTGCAAACCCCCCTAAAGTGGCTTTTTTAATCTCCTGTTTTCCAAAGGCAGCAGCCACACCGTAGCTTTTCTAACCCTTCTCTGAATAATTAAGTTCTTGCATCATTTGGACTCTGTTGCAACGTCCCTATTTGCAGCAACTCACTTCTCTAATGAGGTGGCCGCTACTGCGAACTATATTCCAGGTAGAGGCACACCAGCCCCTTCTGCAAAGCCAGAATAATTTTATGTGATGGGGTCTGTTATTCCCACAGATCAGCAAGGACAAACGAAGAAGAAATATATTCTAGCTTTCTGCAGGACAAAATCGGCACAGTTCTTAATAAGGCAGGTTGAGCATTTGAACAAGTAGGAAGAAAAGATCACAGAGATATCAGCAGTTTGATTAGGTGTCAAATTCTGGCAATTTTGTTTGGGAATAATTTAATTACTCCTCTGTGATGTGGTGAGATGGACTGATCACCCTAGTTAATCCCTCGTCAGATTGCTTTAAGGTAAACACAATGTGACTTTAATATATAATTCCGGTAGGATCTGTATTCCTGGAGACCTGGAGTTTTTGGCTGATGTAATGCATCTTGTGCCCCAAGTCGTAGCGCTGTGATCCTTGAGGCAGCTGGCCCCGTTTACTGAACCTACACCAGAAATTAGGAATATAGTTGCAAAGAGGTACACGGCAACACTTACAATTCTGATACAGGTTGCTACTACGCTGTTGGGAGCCTGCTTTCCGTATGCGCCACAGCAGCACAAGGAGCAGGGAATTACCAAATCTGCTAATGAGGCAGTGTCTGAGGCACTGCCAGCCCTGCCGGGAGGCACCTTTCTTCATCTGGGGTGAGAAGTACCAAAGCCCCTCTTGGAGTGAGGCACTTCTTGTCTTTCAAAAAGTGAGTCAGGCTGGTGCTCCATTGCAGGATGCTGAGGGCTGGCAAGACTTGGATGCCTCTTGGTGTGTCCAAAGAAGGATAAGGCACCCACAGGGCATCCCTGGTGAAATACAAAGGGTCTGGATCTTGGCATTAGATGGTGGCTGAGCAGGAGCTTTTGTGATTGCTGTTGTTGGCCAAAGCAATGGTTAAGCACTTAAAAGCTTGCGTGGATCTAATTTGAAACTTCATTTTCAAGATGTGGTGTAAGGACATGGGAACCTGACCGCTCAGGGAAGCACTTGGCAGTTTAGAGCTCCCAAATTTGGATAGGCCAAGAACCCAGACACTTTGCATTGAAGCTCCAAAATTCCAGGAGCACATTCATTTCCATTCCTTAATTTCTGCTTCAAGGGACAGTCACCCACTCACCTCAGGTTGCTAGTAACCTTTAAGAGATACTGTGCTCAGTCAGATCCATTTCCCACAGTCATTCCGGAGTGTCTGCTGGATTGGGCCTCTCACAACTATTGCATGCACTTACATACGTACCAGGCAGTGGTGAATACCCAGACTGGGAGATTGGAGGTTTCTTCCAGTGTTTCACCATTTACCAGATTTGGAGCAGGTTTTTAAAACTCTTCCCAGTGTTCCAGGACAGTAGTCTGTCAGTTGTACATTTGAGGTTCTTGGAGACTGAAGGTAGGTACCTCCTGAGTTAGGTGCTTCTAGGGTTGGACAGGAGCTGAGAGAATCTTTCAATTCTGGATTTAGATGTTTATATTCTGCTTTAATTCCTTTTTTTTAGCTACTTTTTGGATTTGGCCATTAACTTGAAAATGTTAAAGCCGTACCAGCTCAGATACCCTATTTAGCAAAAATGTCAAGATCAAAGTAAGTCTATACTGATAGTTCTCTGGTATTTTCTCTTGATCTCCATCAATCCATGGCTTAAGGACTTCCTGAGCCACGGTAAAATACTTTAACGAAGCTAAAATTAAGATTACTTTGAGTAAAGGCACAGTACCCTTAGATCAGTACCCTCATCCATCCTAGTGTGTAGCTTTATTTTGCTGTCTTTTGTCATGATAGATGGAAGTTATGGATAACATTTCACTCTGATCCTCTGAAGTGCTTCATTCATTGCCTTTATCACATTACAAGATATTTCTCATTGCCAAAACAAACTATCTGGAACTTGGTGTATTCAACAGCTAGTAAAACAGAATACATGTAGTCCTGATATTAAAATTTCTTGCTAAAAGCAAATTCAAATCTTCTAATGTTCAGAATGCATACAATATTATTTCCATTCACAAAATATAAAATGTAATGACACTGATTATTTTTGCTTAATGGAGGGAAAAGTTTAGAAATTGTTAGGTTTATTGTACTAGCAGCCATCATTTCCCACAAATATTGTGCACTTTTTTTTCACCTATGCCAGGGTTTCTAACAGGACTTGTCTTAAGAGCACAAAGCTCAGTTGATTCCCATTTGGTGCACCTGGTGGGTACATGAGGTCGTGCACAGCAGCAAAAGCATTTTATTACACAGAACAAGGAGGGGAGCTGGCTCTTGTCCTCCTGTCTGTAAGATAGAGTTGCAACAGCCCACAGGCACTTGAGCTGCTGTAGCAATACATAAATTTCTGTCCATATAGCCAGAATCAGCCCCCTTTACCAGCACAGTGCCCATTAGAGGTCCTGCACACCAGGGAGAAGCTGGCACACCATGCAGACAGACACTGCAGCTGGATGGGCTTTGTTGCAGGTATCGATCCCTGTGAACTGCTGCTATTTGCATTTTGCCACATCCACTTGCTGTGCAGGGAAGCTGGCTCTCCCTCTGTTGGACAAATACCTTTGAGTGTTTACAAGAGAGCAGTTCACAAACCCCAGAGCTGCCTTCAGGGCGCTGCTTGGAGAAATACCAAAAGGTGTGGAGAGGATCAGTGAGAGCCAAATGCCTTCATATTCCCAAAATAAGTACTGTTCACCAAACTCAGAAGAAATCAGCCTGTATTTTCTGGAAAAAAAAAATCAATCAGAGCAACTGAATCTTGCTTCTCACTTTTGCCCCACTGAGATTTTTACCCTTGCCTTCTCTCACAGCAGGGTCACACCCTGAAGTTAATGCATCAAAGCTGAGATAAATTCAGTGAGAACAGAGCAGCCCCAGGCAATGACTAAATCTGGTGCTGAAGATGCCTGGTCCCAGCATATGTCGCTACTCCTGTGTCCAGGAAAATGTTAGGAACTGTATGGGAGCAGCAGATGATACCTGGCCCCAGTAGCCAAGGTGGTGGAAACATCACAGGAGTTCCAAGCTGTTTGGGAGCTCCCTGCTCCCAGAGCAGGTCTTCAGCTGGCTGTAAAGTAGATTTAGAGAGAAGCAAAACTGTCCTGAAGAAAAGGCAGGTTATGAGCATTACCACCTGTCAAACATCAGCTTTGAATCATGTCTTGCTTAGAAACAGTAAATTAAAATGAAGCTTGCCCTTAACCAACTGAATTTGGGTCACAGCAAGTTCAAGTCTCCTTTCCTAATTCTCTTCTTCTCAGTATGTGTTTACAAACTGCTTGAGGAGAAGCAAGTTGGCCCTAGATTTGTCTTGTTCAATTTGTCTCCTTAGGTAATTAATGCTTTTCCAGTGTGACTGCTGCAATAACTCTGCACTATCTACACAAACAAGCACCTGCTTTTTGCATTAAGCTAGGGCCTTCCACACAAAATACAAATAATTAAGTAATAGTTAAGTATGTATTTTTTAAGGTGAATTGGGAGGTCTAGTAGAAGAAAGAGATCCTTCCCCTTGCCTTCTGAGTACAAGGTGTGCACCTGCTGCTCAGCACAGTGTGTGTGCATAAAACCAAAGCCCTGGCAGGTTCTCCAGCTGAAAATCACCCATCTCTCTTCCAAGCCCTCTGAAATTCCCAGCAGGACTCAGCTCTCAAGCCTTCATGACTCCCTTCAGAAGAGGTAAGAGGGAGGCTGGAAAGTCAGAGTACTAAATTCAGTCCATTTATACAGACCCCTTGTCTTAATTCAGCAAAATTTCCATACCCAACCACGAGGCTGAATATTTCTATTCCATGAAACAAAGAACTGCTGCAGGGAATTGATGTGCATGGACAGCTGGTTTCACCAGGATGAAAGACACACATTAAAAATGCTTTTGAAATGCATTTGGGCTTCCCTCAGGGAGTTTGCTAAACCTGCAGTCAGGTACCAGAAAGAATTTGTCCCCTTAAGGAGAAGACAAGATTAAAATTAGTAAGAAAAAAATAGCCAAAGCCACAGGTGGGACAGATGGCATTGAATGGACATCCGTTGGAATAACATTGAATTACCATCACAGATTTTACCCTGCATCCCCCAAAATTAAATGTGCTACTCTTCTCATCATGTA
This sequence comes from Vireo altiloquus, assembly GCA_013396875.1. Classification (NCBI taxonomy): domain Eukaryota; kingdom Metazoa; phylum Chordata; class Aves; order Passeriformes; family Vireonidae; genus Vireo; species Vireo altiloquus. Next base: position 653,326 of record VZRF01000295.1, read on the forward strand.
GTGTGAAGAAAAAGATGAGTGGATTGGAAACCCAAAGCTAAGGATGTCAGGAATTGGCTTTACACCTCCATCAGCTGTAGGAAACAGATAGTGAGCAGGGTGTAAAAGCTGGAGAGGGGATGTGGAGGAGGTGGGGCAGATGGTTTGGCTGTGTGATGCTCTGCTCTGGTTTACTGGTGCCCAGGAGAGGAGTCACTGCTGCTCAGAGGCAGCTGTAAGGTCTGTACAGAGAGGAGGTGCTTTGTTACTCGCAGGCAAACAGATGAAGAGGTTTGACTGCCACTTCTGGAGTAAGGGCAATTTGGGGTGTTGCAGAGAGGAGGCAGAGAGCTGGAGACAAAGGTCAAGGAGAAGCAGTCCAGCGGCATGGATCAGCCAGGAAACCTCCTGTACCTCTGAGACACCCAGGGAATTTATAACCAGAGTAACTGTGACAACTGGTTTTGCAAAAGGCCCATCAAGCTGAGAGAAAGAGTAACTGTGAGAGAAAAACATGAATTCCTATAAAAATGAAGCTGTGAATAAGCACCAAACCAAAGTAGGCAAGATGACTTTGTGAGATTAAAAATGTTTGATTAAAACATGGTGAAATTGTCTCAAAAATATGTAGCCTTGTATGATGTCTTCAATATAAACCCAAATTAAAAGCATGACAATAGGTTTTATTTAGAAACATCCTGACCTTTCTCGTATGACTCTTGTCCTGCCTTCTCGTTACTTGTCATTCTCAGTCACTGTATCTTGCTTAAATGAAAAATGTAAGCCCTCCAGGGCACAGGGCTGCATCTCTGGGTTTTTTCATCCATCATTGTGTACAACAATGCATGCAGCAGGGACATTCTTAAAACTGTTAAACAGAACACAAATAAAACAGTTCATCTCCAATTTTTCAACTTTACTGAATTTCTTCACAATAAAAAAAAAACAAACCCTCAAGTAAGAACCTATTTGCTCACATTAGGAATACTTAGGGTAAATAATAATCATCAAAAAGCAGCTCTCTCCTTGGTAATGACGTTTATTGAATTGCAGAACAGTTCCTGGGGAAGGGCAGTGGAATCCCATTGCTTGGGATTTCGAGAGCAAGGTTGGGCAAAGCCAGAGACCGCACTGCAGGGCTCGGTGCCCCACTGGCAGGAAGACGAATGAGAAGCCCTAAGAGCCTTCTCTATTTGTTCTTCTATGATCCTTATAAGAGAGATTGATGCTGACAGCATCCAGGTGGTGTGTCCGTGACTCAGCTGTCACGTCACTGCTTACGGCTTAAAGCCAGTGAGTCAAGGAATGAAAAACAGGTGGAAGGAGGCGGAGAGCCCTCCCGAAGTGCTCACCTCCAGCCATCTCTTCCTGAGCAAGCAGGGCCAATTGCAGACCACAGGGACACAGAAGAAGGAGAGGCAATGACAGAAGGAAGGGCTGGTCACCTTCCTCCAAGGGCAGCAGGGTTGCAAGCCCTTCTCCACGCCTCACGTGGTGCAGAATGAAAGCCTGGTGTGAGTTAATGGACTTCTGTGAGGCAGAAGTACCCACCCTGTGTGGTAGGTCTGAGGCCCACTGACTCTTGTAACTGTGCTCTGTAAGACAAAGCTGTAGATGGAGTAAATATTAAATCTATCTAGTTTAGCTCTTGCTGGACAGAAAAGGTAACATCGCAGATGTCTGGCCACATATTGTCATCAATACAAAGTTTATTATCATGGATCTGATACCACGTGAAACCCAAAATACTGTTCTGAGAATGGGTCCTCAATGGAGACCTCAAAAAGTGACAACAGACATTGATTTCTCTGAAAATCCAAGAATTTCTAGAATACAGAAACAAGCCACCTTGAAAGCAGACTGCTGGGTTCAGGTGGCTTCTGAGACACTGCTGTCTCTCTGGGTAGGCTCACAAAAGAAATCTGGCATACCTGAGATCTAAACCCAAATTTAAATTTTATTTTTTTTTCTGTACTGCCTTTATTTCAAGGTCATCTTCTTGTAACTCACAGCAGCAGAAGGTCCTGAAGGTGGGTACTCCACCACTTTCCCTGCCTTTGGGCATGATCAATGTTTAACGCATGGAGATCTCTCCAGGGATAGAAACAACGTCCCCAAGAACTCTGTTGCAATGCTTCCTAATCTCTACCATAAACAAAAAAATATTTTATAAGGATCTGACCTTAATTTCTCTGCAGTTTAAGCCTCTAATTCCTTGTCTATCCACCATGGACAGAGAAAGCAGGTGATTCCTTCCCTTCCTGTGACAGCCTTTCACACATTTGACAGTTGCCACCTTGCTTCCCTGGTCAGTCCAAACTCCAGATGCTCAGTCTATTCCACGTCTTCATCACTTTTTTTTTTTCCTAAAGCTCTGTTCATTCCTACTGCTCCCCCTGGACTTTCTCTGATGGTTCACACCTTTTTGATCTGAATGACATTCTGGTCTACTCAGGCAATCCATGATTTGCCATTCTTGTTTGGACTTCTCAGCCACTCCTTCAGCCTGCCAGCTGTCACCATGTGCTTGTAAGTTTAAAAAGTGTTCCCTATCCCATCACCAGTGCCTCTACTAGTGATCTAAGTAGTACCAGACAGAGATGCATGTGTTGGCTATCACTTACCCTTATATCTCATGAGTATTGCATGCTTTGGTAGCTGTCAGGAAGCTCGTTTTGCACTGGCACCCATTTGTGCAAAACGCTACACAAAATCAGAAATGAAAGATGGATCCTGTACCAAGTAATTAATAATCTAAATAATTTTTTTACCCCAAAAGGATATGCCAGCTCCTTCCTTATCACACTTTGCATCTGGGAAAATTAGACCACTCATTCTGCACACCTGTTTTATCACAAAATTAGATGACCGCTTCTTTCTAGAAGTCCCAAAAAAAGTAGTTACTACCAGCATTATCAAGAGCCACATCTAAGGCTTGGTTTTAACTGCATTAAGCCTCACCTAAGTCTAAAAGACTTCATCTGTCTGCATCCCTCTTGCTGTCTGCTCACTCACTGTCTGCTCCACCTCGGATGCGAGTCAGGCAGCTCCTTGGTTTTCAAACCTGACTGCTCCCAGTCTGAGTGACACATCTTATGGTGACACAACTGCTGCAGGGTCTGCAGGAATTGTCTGAAAGCCAAGAGCTCTGCACAAAGGAAGGGAAAATGGCAAGGATATAGTTATGTCAAGTGAATGAGTAAAATGCATCAATTCCAAGTCTGCAAGGCAAAGTAACTGAGAATGTGGCATTTTGCACCGCTCCTGTTGTGCAGAGTAAACCAATTTTTAAAAGTGCTAAATCATGGCACTGGTTGTGGCAAGCAATGAAACTTCATCTTATTTTATGGAGTTTTGATCTGCACAGGCCATTACCCAGGTAAAGTATTCCAGCCAGAAAGTTTGTGACTGTGTGTTTGCAAAGTCCCTGTGACAGCAAAACATGGGCTCTGCTGTTGCTTCTGGAGCTGAAGTTCTTAACACCTCCTGTTGTTTATACCTGCAAAACGTTTGGAACTAAGCACAGATTTGTGCTGTATTTAAGTGTACTTTTAATTACTTTTGATTAGGATAAAGAGGATAATTTTCTTTTACAAATTCTCAGGATATTCAGAACATCTGGAAATTAAAGCAGTTCTTTGCAATTCTTTGCATGCCAGGTTATTAGTGTCAAAGAGAAGAGAAGAGAAGGGAAAGGGAGAGGAGAGGAGAGGAGTGGAGAGGAGAGGAGAGGAGTGGAGAGGAGAGGAGAGGAGTGGAGAGGAGAGGAGAGGAGTGGAGAGGAGAGGAGAGGAGTGGAGAGGAGAGGAGAGGAGTGGAGAGGAGAGGAGAGGAGTGGAGAGGAGAGGAGAGGAGTGGAGAGGAGAGGAGAGGAGTGGAGAGGAGAGGAGAGGAGTGGAGAGGAGAGGAGAGGAGTGGAGAGGAGAGGAGAGGAGTGGAGAGGAGAGGAGAGGAGTGGAGAGGAGAGGAGAGGAGTGGAGAGGAGAGGAGAGGAGTGGAGAGGAGAGGAGAGGGCTCATCCTCTTTATCGTGGGATCACAGCAAGGATATCCTCTTTTATCATGGAAGAGCCTCACTACACCTAGGGATGTAGCCCAGACAGGCTGGTTTTGCATCCCTGAGGCTCCATACAGGGTCTCTCACCACCACATTGCCCCAGCAGATCCCTGCTGATGGAATTGGGAAGCAGGCATGGATGCCAGTGATTTACTGGGAGAGCAGGAGGCTGCTTGTTTTAATATATGGCACGCATGGCATGAATGTGTTAATGGAATTTATACTGTAAAAAAATTATGTCCACACAAAGTATGGAATTACTTGGGTAAGATTTATGCAACAGACATAAAATCCAGTGGAAACAGTCTAACCTTTCAGAGGCTTATTAAGCTTTCTTTTTATTTATGGAAATGTCTTAATTTATGCAAGGTGAATGTCAGAAAAAAATGCTATAGATTTAGTCAAAACCCAGCTCTTGTTATTTATAAACTTTCACAGCTCTATTCTGCTCTTGTTTAGATCAGGAATAAAATTATTTAAAGTCACTGGGCCCAATCCCAAATCATCTGCACGACTCTGTTGAATGGTCACCAGCACTGTGGTAGTATTAGTTGACCCCAAAGTGATGCTAAGAATGAGCAAGAAAATGTGAGGAAAAAAATGTAATTAAGGACATTTAAAAAGTTGCAATTTTCCTGCGTACCCTCGTTGTATATGTTACATCAAAATGCATCAAAGTCACACTCTTCTGTCTTTGCCTGCCTGCAAGGAAGAAGATGCAGGGCTCCCTGAGGCCTCCCTGGGGCCCCAGGACAGGGTGGTTTTTACTCCCTGGTGGTGAGGAGGATATTTATCCACGTTACTAAAAAAGAGATGACACTTGAGTAACCACACTGTCTCTCCATCTGTGGGCAAGGCCCATACTCACAGCTTCAACCAAACCATGACAATGCTTTTCAAAAAATTATGTTCCTACAAGTGTCATGAAAATCAGAGAGGCACAAATCAGTGCTCTGGTGAAGGGAGACAGAGTGTCCCCAGAGGTTACACCATCTCTGGCAGGACAGGCCAGCCAAGGAGGCCACTTTCAGCCAGCCACCCAGAGTGTCACACACAGGGTGGTGTTTGCAGCGAAGAGGGAGGAAGTGGATGGAGGGAGAAAAATGTGCAAATCCATTGGAAAACAGGCTTCTGTTCTTCACGAGTCTACGCGTCTTAGTGCATCTAAATCCCACACAAATTTCATCCTGTACTTTTCCACAGCTGTAGCGCTGAAGCATCTTAATTTCTTACAGACACTAATGAATGCAACCTTAAAACACCCCCTGAGGTCAGCTGGGGTTACTAACTGGAGGAGACAATAAATGAGCTCCAGCAAACCTTGCTGTGGTGGTTTCCAACACCAGCTGATCTGCTTCAACTTCTCCACAAAGTCGCTGCTGCGTGACTTTGCACCCCTGGCTTCCCAACCTGCATCCCACAACCAGTCAAAACAGCATCAACTGAGGCTGGCATTTTGGAAAAGAAACTTGTACATCAGCCCAAATCCCAGCGTGTAATGCTAATGCAGGAGGAAATCAAATTACACCGGGCAGAGAGTCTCTGGCCTTTGGAGACCTTGCCCCTGGAAAACGAGTTTGAAGTGAACCACTGTGTCTTTTCCTCTGATTTTTGAAAGCAAAGGATTTTTAAAGCTTCCTGATGAGGAATGGTCCGAGTTCCATGGGTCAGGGAGAGTTCAGGATGGGGCCGGATAGCAGGAGAGGGAATTGGCATTCTAGAGGCCAGATTTTGCTGCTCTGGATGATAATGAGCCAAATGCAATGCATCCTGTTGGAGAGCCAGCCCTGGAGAAGGCCTGCACCCAGTGGTTTGTCAGTGGTTCTCCCTCACACTGAGGTCAGTTCCCTACACCAAATCTAACCCCCATCTCTTATTTAATGCTTTAAACACTGCCCTCCACACAGCTCCCTACAACAGCAACCAAGCAAGGTCCATCCCTCACCCTGGGAACATGGAAGGCACCAGGAGACACTCCCCAGGCTGTGCCCAGCATCCCAGTAGGATGAGTAGGGACAGGGAAAGCCTGGTCAGTAAAGGTCTCTCCCATCACTCTCCAGAGAGGTGCACACAGAGGCTCTGCTGGGTGATGGCAGAACCCCTTGGGAAGGGAGCCAGTGGGACCCCTGTCTCTCTGTGATGTTCATGTGACAGATTTTTCAGGCTTATCACTTCACCTGCTCTGGGGTTGTAGATAGGGGTGATACCATGTGGAGAGCACCCCTCAAACTTGGAGCTCCCACACCAAAGCATGGAGTTTCTTGCAGGCAAAACATCCGTAGCAGCTCCTGTAATGTGGATTAATCCCCTGCATTTCTCTAAATTTATTCCCAAGAATAACTGCATTCTCTGAACTGAAAATTTGCATTGATACATATAAGCAAATATAAAATTACCAGTTTTGTACCAACCACAGGCTGAAAAACTTCCATCCAGAGAGCTAATGTTTAGTAAAGTTATAATCCAATAAAAAACTTACTCTTATCATGTTTAGGCATCTTAACTAGACATCACAGTCTGTATTACTTAGAACAGGGTAAGGATTAATTTCTATATCACTCTATATCACAGAGAAATCTGAAAGCAATGTTCATATTTCATTTATTCTTCACTCCACTGAAACTCCCTTTCAAATCAAATCAGTGTTAGCTGAAAATAATGCTTTGCCACAAAAAAAAGCACATTCAGATTTGTTTTGCTTCCACCATTTCAGTTATACTTTTCACAATTATTTTGAATGATGCACTGCAAATCCTACCTTGTCCTACAAAACCACATCAGCATCTCCCATCTCTCTGAACTCATCTGTTCTCACTTTGCCATTATCCCATCAAACTCTGCAACAATCATCTCTGCCTCTTCTATAATGCACACTGACCCAGAATAAACAGAGGGAAAATATTAGCAAATGTGATTCTTTTAACCAGGATCTTACATGTGCTCTCTAAATGGTGTCTGATGCAGTGCATATGCAGATCTGACTTTGAAAGTGTCATTTAGGGGAAATCCCTGGAGGATTTTCATCCTCTGAGTTTGCCAGCACTGACAGAATCTCACTACAAACACATTTAAACAAATGAGAGAGCAGGATGGCTTTTAAAACTCCTGTTCAGGACTTCTGCAAAAGCTGTGATTGCCTGCTCCACAGATATAAAAACAGGAAAGGAGAGGGTGGAAAATGTAATAAGTGATCTCTCTGCCTTACTAAGCAGTTTTAATTGCTTGTGGATCACAGCTGGCAACCCCACACTGTAGGGGCTGGAAGGGGCTTTTTGATTCAGACACAGCATTGCTGAGCCTGCAGAGCCACCACAAAATCCCACCTCAATTCCTGTCCCCATTAACAGCAAAATATGTAGAGCAAAGGTGCTGAAAGGATGTAGTGGGCTTTTCTTGTTGATCTGACAGAGCAGTTGTGTATAACATGGTGTAAAATTGAAGTTCAGCTGTTACAAAGATGTGAGATCAGGTCCTCGTGTCAAGTCCATCTTGTCCCAGCTGCTCTGCTCCCAGTCCCATTTGATGTCTTGCTTGCTTGTTGACACCCTGGTGGAGTGTGGAGACCTCTTGGCTGGTTTCAGTACCATCCTTGTTATTCATCACACAGAGTTTTAGACATAGGCAGTGTTTGACAGGACACATTAAGCCAAGGCAGGGACCTGCCTCAGTTAAGGCAGGGACCATGACACTTTGCTGGCCACTTTAGTTCCACGAGGTCATGCTAAGCCCCACAGTCAGGCAGACACAAGAGAGGGCTGGGACAAAACTGACAGGAAGACCCTCAGGAAGATAGGTCCAAAAGTTTTATGGTCCAAATCCCCCCTGTATTTTTGCCTCCTGGCACACTGATGGTCAGTGAGGGGACTGAGGGGCAAGGAGAACACAAAACGTTGCCACAAGTGGGAGGGAGCTGTGCACGGGTACACACAATCCACCAGCAGTGGTTGCAAGATCCCACAGAAAGACAGAATCCTGCTGTGGAGCCAGCACTGGAGAACCTCTCCTGGCCTCAAACACTGTTTTAAGCAAGCAAAACCCCTGTATGGCTGCTCAGGAGAGCGTGACGTGTCCGAAGGCTGGCAGCAGCACCGGTCGCACGTCACAGTCTGTACACAGAGCCGCTCCAGGCTCCCTTTGAGCGACAGCTCTGCAGTCAGGGCTGAGCTGCACAACCCGTCCTCAACACAGATATAGAAACAGAAACAAAGCACTTCGAATTTGTCATTGCCTTTTCTTCATCTCTGCAATCCGCCTTGCACTTTGCTTTAGCACAGCAATCCTCCAGGGTCTCCTGATAAACCTCCCTGGGAAGCTGTGCCTCCTGCACCAGGGCCATTCCCACCCCATGTCTCCAGGGCCCCTGCAGGGACCCTGGCCTCAAATCCTCCTCTTCTTCTCCCTAGTGCTCATAAGAGTCGTCAGCCTTAAATCAATGCTGACTTAAATGTTTTAATCACCCATAGGGAGTTCCTGCTCCTGGTTTTATTAATTCATTGACAATTTGGGATGCTTTGCATATTAGCATCAGCACTGCCTTACGCAGTGGCCATGAGAGGCTGAGCTTGTCACAGATGCATCCCAGTGGCATAGCAGTAATCCTTTTCCAAGTTAATTGGCCCAAGCGTGCTGCACACACCGTTGCATAAAGCTCAGGTTTTACCTCTCTGGCAGCGTCAGCCAGAAGCTGGCTTTGCTCCCAGGCTGACATCCCTACACTGCAGCCTGGAGCCCCCCAGGCCCGTGTCAGACACCCCATCACACTCCCACCAGCCAAGCCAGCACAGCAGGCAGCCTGCAGGGCTGGGTGTCAGCGTGAGTGCACACAACTAAAAATAGTTCAGAAACTGAAACCAGGGCATCCACCTGGATACCAAGGAAGCAACTTCCTTCCTTCCAGGGATCACAGGCAACCAGTGTCCCTGCAGAGTGAGAGGGAAAAGGATAATTCAGAGCACCCACAACACTGCTGTGCTCTGGGGGAACACCATCACTTGTAGAGAGACTCAGACACCAAGCCTTTAAATCAGGTGCTTAGAATCACACAGCATGAATATCCTGTATGTTTTTATTTCCTGTGTCTGCCACTTTGTTATCCAGCAAATAATTTTACTATGCAGCGCATGTGCAAGAAAAAAGTTTTACACAAAAATAGAGCCAGAACACATCTTTACACATCTTGTATGTTGCATGATAAATTTGGCTGGCTGAGCCTTCACATCCAGCTACAAAGACCCCAGCCTTGCTGCTGTGTCTCAAGGGGTTTGACCAGATTAATTTCATCCCAGCTGGGGTGGGCTGACAGGGTTGTCACTGCCCAGTGAGACTCCCCTGGTGTTACACCTGCTGAATACTCTACCTTGACATCACACCTCTACTTCCTCAGCCTCCCCAAACCCATATAGTGCCAGGCAAGCTGATTTAAGCTTTTAAGTGTCTGACCAGAATGGTTTCCTCCTCCCTCTCTGCAGCTTTGCTCCCCATATAAAGGCACAAAGTGATATATTTGAAACACACTAATGCACATCTATAGGTGAACTGCATATTGTCCTATAAATTGGGAATTAAGATTCTTAAACTCTAACCCAATAGCAAAAAGACAGCAAATCCATGAAGAGATGCATCCTCTTTTCTGTTTCTGAATACATTACACTTGCTTAAATCCCAGGCAGTGCCTGGTAATCACCCCAGCTGTCTCCAGTGGTATCAGCGTGCGTCAGGCAGACACACGGAGCTGGGCTTCCCAAATCTCCAGGTGTCTGCAGAAGGACTGACTGACTCCCCTGCCACTTGGCCAAGCAGCAACATGACCTAATGACTGTGCCATGGCCACGAAGGGAAGGAAGGAGCTGCACTATAGCACTGGATAGGGCTACTAGTGATAGGTGCACTGCACCCCTGCCATTCCAAACCCATGAGACCTCGAGTGAATTCCCTGGTGCCTGTCAGGGCTGTGAGACCCAGCACAGGGAGCCAAGAGCTGTAAGGGCTGTTTCAGTCACTCCTTGCTCATGATGCTCAGCCATGGGATTCCTGAGTGGCACAGGTTAATGGGCTGCCCACATTTCCTAATCCTCATGAGCAAACACTGCCAAGAATGATTACTAGCCCCTGACAAAGGTCATGCTCTATCAGGGCTCTATGCTCATTGCATCAGGATGTGTTTTCTTTACACTTGCATGTAGCTGCTGAAGCTCCATTATTTTCATGCATTTTATTTCTGACACAGCTTTTTGGTTCATAATTCCCAACACTTGGTGCTGAGCACAGCTTTCAGCCACCTTTCTGAGGAGAGGAGAGGAGAGGAGAGGAGAGGAGAGGAGAGGAGCACTGGGAATGGGAATTAATCAGTGTACTGAGTGGTTTCAGTTTGCAACAGGCAAGGCTTAATACAATCAGGAGGAAAGACAATCCTTCAAAATGGAAAGCAAAGTTGAAGGAATGAGTGCTTTTAAGTTACAGCCTCTAAAGCTCAGTGCTGGGGTGCCAGGGTATCCCAGGGACCAGGACAGCTCCTACCACACTCATGCAGCTCCACCTAACCTGCTGCTGACCTCACCTTCCCTATGATCATTTTCCCAGGAATCTCCATTTTCTCCGTTATCAACTTGCTCTCAAGTTTCTTCCCTGTCTTTTGACGCTATTTTTCCCTCCCCTGGCTGCAGGATGTGATGTTTTCCCTCTCTGCCTGCTCTCCAGCAGTAGCAGAGCTGTTTGTGTGGAGTGCTGGTGACATATTGTGGCTGGGCTGGTTAATCACACATATTCCCAAGAGCTATCAAGGCTGGTTGGATCCGAGCTCTGAGCTGACACAAAATACTCATACTGCCTCCCCAAATCTGCACAAGCCAGCAAGGGCTGTGGTTATCCACATGCTCTGGGCTCAGCCCTTCTGCCTGCTGTGTTTTAGTATTGGAGTCTGAAGGGTTTTACACCACTGATGTATAATTACATACTTTCGTGGAATATTATTTAACCCACGATCTTGACTTCAAAAATACTGTGATTTAAGTTTGAACTTGGTGATAATTGCATATAAATATAGACCCTGGCTTTGTGTTTAAACTGTGTATCATTGAACAGAGTGGTGAGGCCAGGCTCTCAGGCACTACAAGTAAGACAATTGTTTAACTGACATCATTATACCAATTTATGGCAAGAGGAATTCCTGCATTCTAAAGCATATGCAAAAAAATTGCTGTTTATTTATTTATTAATTGCTGTAAATTGTTCAAGCCTGTATTTATAAATTTTACAAACCCAGAGCCTAAATATACCTCATGTCAGCAGGTGGAGGGCAGTGGCAGCACCTGCAAGTGCTCCCAGCAGATCATATTCAGGCTACAGAATAGCTGCACAGTGGTGCCCAGAAAATATTCAAGTCCTTCCTTGTGTCCTCATGCCAAATGACGTTTCAGAACTGCAACATCAAGTAATTTAAATACTGTCAGTTTATGCAGCATCTCAGTTATCCTTTAATAGTATAGTTACTCTTTTCTCAGAAGAGAGTGGTGTCTAATCATGTCAGGATTTTCTTAAGTAATTCTGCTTCAGGGTAAAGAATATTTTTTTATACAACAGCAGTGGATCTATATGGCTTTAAGAGGCAGATTCCTCTAACACTCAGGGCCTGGCTTAGAGGAGGCTCCTGAACTGATTCTGTCAAAAAGTGTTTGCATTTTCTTCAGGGCGAGTTAGAAAAGGGAAAAAACCTAAATGCATTTTGACATTTGTATTTGGAGTGTTATCTGTCAAATATGCCAGGACCAGATCACAAATTTCCTCAAGATTGTCGTGGCTCTCCCACCTATCAATAGCAATCTGGAGCTCACACGGGATGCAGGCAGAAAGGCACCCTGATAGAGTGCAGTGACAGATTTCACATTAGGATGGAGGAGGAACAGGGGGCAGCCAATGGCATCTTAAAAATTGCATATAGGTCTTCTCAGTAAGTGAGGTCTGACAAGACAGTTTGCAAAAACCAGAGAGGAAACAGAAACCAGAAGGGTGCCCAGGGCCAGGGCTCCACTACCTGGAGCTGATCAGTGGCTCATCACCACATGAGTCTTTCGTCCCTTTTCATCCCTTGTGTTTTCTGATGCTCTGGGCAAAATTACTCTGTAGGAACTCTTGACCTTTCACTTCCTATTAATATGTTATTTTGGAGCAACTCTTCCAGTCCCCACTACTCTGAAAGCAGCTTGGGACTGTGCAGAGAAAGCCAAGCAATGCCACTGGGGCTGAGGGATGGTGAGGAGCAGAGAGGCCCCAGGATGGGCATCCCCACCTTCTGCAGAGCCTCAGCCCTGGGAAGGGCTGCAGCATTGACCTGGTACTTGCTCCAGCAGGACAAACAGCACTTATGCAAGACATCCAAGAACATCCTTTGAATGCTCCTGTTCAAAATAAGTGGCAGCAGAGGACAAAGGCTGCTTAGATTTTACATTGCTTCACCTATTTAGCCCCCCAGGCTGGTTATTGATTCTACAGGTGACATCACACAAAAGCCCCCATGAACTACATGACCATTTAGGACAATTTCTGGTACTCCAGCACATCAAGGTAGACCTTTTCAAGGTGATCTTCCAGCTCTGCCCCTCCATCACACAGCACGTGGCTGTTTCCAAAGCACCCTATTCTAATATTCCGGTTTAATACCATATGGAGAAGAGATCTGCAGGTCCTATTATCATATGAAATTAAAATTCACTGTGCTGGTTGCATTCCTAGGTTTAATGTATTAGCACTGCTAGCAAAACCGAGGTACCATGTGTTGTATCAGCCACACTGATCTGTAGATGAGGACTGCACAAGCTGGTGGCACATTGTACTCCAACATTAGAGTAAAAATGCCAGTGGAATGTAATGCTCATGCAGAGAGACATGAGCTGTTCCCAGGTGTATCAACAGTCAGGCTGAACTGGGGGGAAGAGGTGTTGGTCTGTTTGCTGCTGAATATTCTTGAAATTCCGTGTGGTAAAGCAGTGCTGGTCTGTTTGACCACAGGTGATGTTATCCTTAGCAAGGGCATGCTTGTCCCAAGGTTTTTCAAGGATCATCAATACCCTGAGCCCTGCTACTGCTGCTGTCAACTATTTAATTATGAGTGCTTAATCATTGGGGGTGGATTAGCCCCCTGGTCTTCTCCAAACACCAGTGTGTACCTGCAGCAGAATCTGATTTTCATCCCAGACAGTGAGCTCCCAGGTAGCTTTAATTTCCATAAGGTTGTCCCTGCACCAAGAATGCCTTTCAGTCACATCCAGGCAGATGAGCACAGGCTTCAGGAGGTGTTTGCTTCTCACATCGTGAATCCTTCTTCAGAGCCAGGGCAGAGCCCACAGGATACATGTGGCAGTGGAGTGATTTTTCCAGGGTTTGAGATATTGCTTGAAATGCACCATTGCAGGAGGCACCACGACCCTCCCCCCCATGCCATGGAGCCTTTTGCATCTTGCTTCCCTTAAGGTTTCTGGGGAAGATGCTCTACAAAGCACCAATTCTTAAAAGCAGTTGATGCTGAGCACCAGCCTCTCCTTTCCTCCCATTTTAATTCCAGCCTGGTCCCGATTGCTCCTGCCCCCACAGCTTCTGACTGCACATAAACACTAAGTTTTTGTAATTCCTCCTCTCCAATGGGCCAATATATTACTCACTGACACTGTGAACAGGAATCATTGGCCATCACAAGATTGATGGAGTCCCCAGAGGCCAGGTGGGACAGTGAGGTGGCACACAGAATGACTCCTAATATAGCTACAATCTATTTCACAGTATTTGTAATTTGAATATGCTATGTACTTGAATAATTTACTGAATTAAGGGAGTTTTAATACCCATGTTTTAGCTGTAATTCCACTTTCCTACCAAAACCTAATGTCTTCTGAATCCTGTATCGCTGCTGACATAAACAGCTCCTGCTTCTCCATTCAAAAGAGGCAAAAATAACTCATCAATAATAGGGAACATAAAGGGCAGATTTATTTTTTAGCATCATCACGATTTCAGAGCCAGGATATAGAAATGGATGCAAATGCTATGGCATGGCCCCATCACCTGTGCTGCCGGGGAAGCATCATTGCAGAGCAGAATAGAAATACTTCTTTATTTTATTTATTTTGGAATCAGAGGGGTTTACAGGCATCATAACCCCTGGGAATAAAATGTAGCAAGGGCAGTTTGGAGGTTTAGAAGGAGCAGCTCGGGAGAGGAGCAGGGACCCTCACTGGAGCAGTAAACCAGACTGCCCATGGCAGGAGCAGCCCAAGCTCTGGAACTCAGCCCTGGAACAAAACTCAGTGCTCCTGCTCCACAAAGGCTCTCAGCCCACCCCAGCACAGCCAGAAGCCCCCAGCCAGCCCTGCACCGCCCAGGACTGCCCCAACATCAGCCCCACACTGGCCTCCCAGCTCGCCCAAACAGACTGGTGAGACATATGCTGGCCTCCAGAGAGATGTGTCAGTGGTGGGGAGTGCACAACAGCCTAAAACAAAAATCGGGGCCAGAGCTGCACATTTTAGGACCCCTCAATGTCGCTGAACCCAAACACCATCTCTCCCAAACACTATCTCCTCCCAGCTGCAGAAATGGCTCCATGCCCAAGATCCCAGGGTGCAAACCCCAAGGAGCACGACTTGATTGTATAACTTGATTGTATAACTCCAAGAACTCCTTTCCACAGAGCATCAACCAGGCTGAAAACGATGCTGACCACCATGAATGCTCCTCGTGTCCTTCTGTCCATCTGCAAATAAACACGATGAAAGTTCCCTTTAAATATGAAATAATGTGAATAAGACAACTCCAGAAAACCTCAGCAAGATCATCTCAGGACGTGCCATAACTACATCTAGTGCCTTACTAATGGGTCAGAAAAATATTGAAATCATGTGATAGCTTTCTCACTAGCTACTTGCAAAGCACCCAGATCAGTGGGAAACCTGGGCTCAGCAGCCCACCAGGGAGATCCCAAAAAGCACAGAGCTTTTTCCTGATGGTGAAAAGGAGGAAGAGACACCATAGGGGATGTCACCACGGAGCTGAGCTGGGGACTCACAGAGGTACTTCAGCATCTGCTTGAAAATACATTAAAGCCCTCCCTCTTGATGGACACATTTGCAGTATAAATAGTTGTGTCCTCTTTATTTTACTCTGAGGTTTAATTAATATATAAATCAAATGCTTATAAAGCTCACAAATGCTTGGGAAGATGTAAAATTTAATTAGTTTGCCCATACAACTCCATATGTCAACTGTTAGCTCAATTACTCTTTGCCATGAAATACTGACTGCACTTTCCCATATTACTAATTTCCCTCTATCTCAAGTCATGCTTAATCAACACCCTGAACTCAACACACACACTTGTGCTAAATTAAATATTGAGCACAAGGAGCAAGAGCCTCTTTAATGAAACCACAGCTGGATTTTGCTCAGAAATGAGATCTGCACGCAATATAGGGGCAGAGGATAATCCCTGGGGTAATCCCTGGGGTGTGGGGCAGGTTATCACCTGCTCTGGGATGTGCTACCAGACCAGCTTGCAGGACATGCACTACCGTGCACATATTCTTCCATGGAGTGCTGGAGGAAATCCCTGTCTGGGTTTTCTTGGGCTGGAACAGATGCTGGTGGGGCAGGGAGTGGAGGAGGTGAGGGGAGGCTGAGGGGAGGCTGTGAATGAAGCACACGGCAGGGATGGGTGAGGAGGGTGCCTTGTGATGGGCCCAGGTGTGTGGTGTCAAAGTGCAGGTGTGCAGCAGCTAAAGATGGGGACAAGCGACCACTGTATCCATTAAATATGCATTAAAAGCACGTTCAGGTCAGCCCCCAAGTCTGGCAGCCACGGTCAGTACAAATGAGCACTGACGCTACATTTATTCCTATTTCAAAATCCTCAAGAGACAACAAAATGTCAAAATTATCATCTGGAAAGGGTCCAACAAATTCTCCATCCCCCAAATCCCCCCCCTCATCCCCCATCCTCATCCCCACCCCCACCATGAGGGCTCTGATTGCCCCTTGGCCAGGCTCTGTGCCACGCCGTGCCGGCTGGTGTGCCTGCAGCTTCCTCCTGGCCAGCCATGCCACAGGATGACATGGAAGTGACCTTTTCTGGCTCATCTTCAGTGCCCCGCATGCCCAGCTGCTCCCAGCACAGAGCCAGCCAGTGGCCCCCCATGGGCTCCCAGATGGGCCATCCCAGAGAGGATGGATCCTGCCTGCCTGTGGGAAGCAGGGGGACATGGCCGTAGCGGCGTCACCATGGCCAAAGGGACAGTTCAGTGGGGAGGAGGATGCTGGTGGCTGGAAATGCTGTGGCAGAGGGTGCAGCAGCCAAGTGGAAATTTAAAAAGCTGTGGGGGGATGCATTAAACCATTTTGCCACTTTGATGAGAACTCTCTTGGAATAAAGATGCTTATAAATCTATAAAAATACTGTGAATTAAGCTCTTATTTTTCCCATTTGTGCTACTTGCTGGTATATAATTTTCCTGTTTGTGCTGTGAATACAGACTATTCATTTTTGCTAAAACTATTTTCTTGCTGGTTTTGCTTTCAGGAGTTAGTGTGGGAGCAGAGCCTGGCCATGACCACTGTGCATGAGCTGCCAAGTCCTGCCTGCCCCTGGGGCTTCTGCTTGGAGCCACTTGCATCAGGCTTTGACAATCCTGGATATGTTCCACTGTCCTTCCTGAGGCAAGCGTCCACCTGTCACTGACCCCTGGTTTGCTCCCAGGGTTTGTGTTTTGTTACCCTCCCTGTGAGGCAGGAGCTGCCAGCCTTGCTACCAGACCTGAGATGATGCTGGGAAGTTCTAAGTCTTGGGCAAAGTTCTCCCATTTTACTGTCCATAGTTCAAATCTCCCCTAAGCCCATGAGATCAAGTAAGACCCCCATTTCCCTGTGAACATCTCAAAAAAAATTGTAATTTCAATGGTAAAACCACTTTGAGGGTGGGGTTGGGGTTTTTTTTATGAGCTATCCTATATAAGCAGAGCTGGAACCCATTATACTGGAATCCATATTATACAAAATAATTCTAATCCTCAAACTTCTTTCTTCAGGCAATCAGCTTGTTTCTTTAATTCAAATTAGATCTTCATATTCAAGTCTCATTCTAGTTAATCATATTTTTCAATTAAATTCAATTGTCTGTGATCTTCCTAACTTCCAATGCTTTCTTGCATCTCTAATAAAGGCAAATTTTGCATTTGCTCCTTTTTCTTTCCCTTATTTTATGTTTTTTCAAGCTGGTGACATTTTGCTTAACAAAACCAATTTCCAGCCATGGGATCAGAACACAGCCATGGCTTGGTCTGATCACGTTTGTGCTGCCCATACACAAGTGATGAAAACAACACTTAGACAACTGCTAAAACAACACTGCTGGGAGGGAAAATGTGTTTTTTACAGTGGCCACATGCTTCTGCTTGATGTTGGGGCATTCATGGCAGGGAGGAAACCCAGTCACAGGATGACAAGGCTGGGACAGGCAGGTGAAGGTGGAAAACCTGGTGGTTAGAGGTCAGGGAGCATCCCTCTGCTTTTTTAAGTGTCCCTTCAAAACACAGCCTTTACATATTAACCCCTTCTAGAGGGAGAAAAGGAGGTGTTCCATGGAAAGCGTGGTGTTAAACATGGATTACAAGTAGCTGGGAGGGCTCAGAGCAAGTCAGACTGCTGATTTCAAGTGTCTGATACTCAGTGCGCTGCAGCTCAGCACTCCAGGCACAGGAGCACAGCTCACTGCTCGATATCCAAACCCAGCCCTCCTGCAAGCCATGCACCAACTCTGAAGTCCCACAAGGCCTCTGCAGTCAGACACTACCCCCTGGTCAGGATGGGGAGACCTGGGGAAAACCAGGGCCATTCAACAGACAGGGAAAGCAGCTGACAAAAGGAAGGAGAATTTTTAGGACAGTTTTGTGAGCAGCTGTGAAGCACCCAGGGAGCAGAAGAACCACATCACTGGTGAACCCAACATCCGTCAAGAAAACTGTTGGCAGTGGGCAGACTTCAGACAACACTTAGGAGGTCATAGAATCGAAAACCACAGAATGGTTTGGGGAGGATGGGACTTTAAAGATCAACTTGTTCCAACCCCTCTGCCATGGGCAGAAATACCTTCCACGAGACATGCTGGCTCAGAGCCCCATCCAGCCCGGCCTTGAGCACTTCCAGTGATGGAACATCTACAGCTTCTCTGGGCAATTCGTTCCAGTGCCTCAACACCCTCACAGTAAAGAATTTCTTCCTAAATTCTACTCTAAACCTACCTTATGTCAGGATAAAAACAAGAAAACCACAGCAGCCAAAGGATAAACCTCTGCACACGGAGGTGATGTATATTACCAGCTACATCTTTACCCGGCCAGTTCTCTGACACAAGAGTGCAAAGGGCAGCTGGGAGCACCCTGCCCTGCCCAGCGACCACAAGACCTGGCACTTGCAGGGAAAATTCTCCTATGGTATTTCCCCAGTTATTGCATAAGGGGCGTTTGGCTGCTTTCATGCTATAGCAAAGTCTGGCTGCTTCACCATCAGTGTCATCATGATGCTTTCAGCGCTTCTGGAAAGGTTACAGGAACCAGAGGACTAGAGATCAGGTGAGAAATTCAGTTTCCACTGCCTTTTTTAAATACTAATAAATGCTGGTTATGATAAAAAAGCGAGAAACAGCCCCCAAGTGTATTTTGAAGAGAGAAAGATCAGCAGGCAAAGAAAAAAAAGCCCCCAGTTTTATTATTTTGTATAATCAGACTATAATTGGAGAGCAGACGCTGTCTGCAGCACGCTGCCAATGGGGACTCTGGTTTTCTAATAAGAAATCCATGAGGGAATTAGATGCTTTTCAGTGGTGTTCAGGCTGATTTAAGGGATGCACCTGGAGCCAGAATTCATGCCTTCAGTTGCTGTACTTCACCAAAAGCAAAAAAATGTAGGTGCCATTTCTAAATCCCTGCAAAAATTGGCTCTGCAGTGGGAAGAGTGAGAGCCCCTTAATTATAGCAGTGCTTTTGGGAGCCGTGATAATTAGGAGTTTCCGGTGTTCTGGAAATCAAAGTGGTTTCTATTCTCTTCTTTAATTAATTCAGGCTTTTATCTGTGAAAATGGAGATGAATTAAGGTTCTGCTCTAGGCAAAGGGCAATGATGCTTGTCCCTGGCAGGGTGAAGCCACCAGACCTCCAGGACCTGGGTGACTTCCCTCAGGAAGCTGCAGCATCCCTGGCTTCCGGTTCTTGATATTTTGGGGGATGAAGGGGAAAGGCTAAAGGGTGACATGCCTCGAGCAGGACTTGCCACAGCATGCACATATCACGAGAGACCTGCTGCATGGGGGTGTGCAGCCGTGTATCCATGGCAGGGGACACACTGCCTGCCAGCAGGAATTCAGCAGATAACAGACACCCCGCATTTATCACCTCCCCACACGGGAAAGGGTGAGCCAAGCTGCACAAAAATCGCAAGACTGGTAAAAAATCATGATTTTTTTTTTTCTTGTTCAAAGGAAATTATTGTTATAGGCCACTTTCATTCCACCCTGGGAAGAGTTGATTTTGGTAAGTTTTCTAGGCCTGGGAAATCACATTGAAAATCCATGTGACTGTTAGAAGGTGACAACAGCAGTATGGGATTTGTGGTAAAACCATGCAATATGACCAGAGTGGATCCCTCCATGATGTGATCTGTATATGCATGGATGGCAGAGAGAGGTTTCCAGCTGTAAGTAAAGCCTCCAGCTGATGGGACAACCTCAGTGATCAAAACAGGAGCATCTGTCACCCACCAGAGCAGAAGGTAGCATAATGCAATTAACCCCCACAGCTAATTAATCAAATCCAGCCTCGACAATGTTATCAAGGAGCTGCCTGGAAGCGATTCTTTATGTCAAAGTCTGTTTTTAGATCAAATAAATCTAGACGCATTCTGGACAAGCTGTGCTCCCGTTCGGGGCATCTCCACACTTCATCATTTCCTGGCAGTGAATTCTGCTGCAAGCACCTAAACCACAGGCTCAGCACTAGAGCCATGCCCCAGAGCAGCTTTTGTTGGATCAAACAGTTTTCTCAGAGGGAAACTGAATTTCCACATCCACCTTCCTCGACTTCTGGTCTGTTTTCTCCTTTTCCTACTAGATGGCGCCTGCATGACAGGCGGAGACGAACCTCGGCGGGGAGCATCTCTAACAGGTCTCCTCCGTGAAGGGCCGATAAATGACACTTTTCCCCGAAAAGCCAGGCAGTTGAGAAGGCGATAACCTGCCGGGAGCTGATTAGCAGCGGGAAGCCGTTTTCTGGTAGCGCCACGTTAACTGTGCTTCCCCAGGGGATGCTGCCAGACCCCTCCCCAGGAGGGACGGCGTAATGGGGCCCATCCAGAAGCTGTATCCAAATACATCAGGTGTGCATAAGCCCTGTATGGACACTTTCAGCCCAGATATCCTGCTGAGCACCCTGGCAAGCATGGCTGTGGCAAGGCAGTGGCAAGGAGGATGCTGGGGCTAAGGTGTCTGGCACAGCTGTGCACCCACACCCAGCCACATCTCACCTCAAAAGCCTGGTCCAAAAACCAGGCATTTCACTGGCATTTCTGGATCATCAGTGGGAGACACAAGCTGATGGTGTGATCGGTGTGGCTACAGACCAGACTTTTGGCACCACACAGCCACCATTGCCCCCACACAGCCCTCAGGTGGGAGAAGTACCCCCAGAGCCCATCTCTCCCCACTTGGCATGCTCTGGGAGGGACACAGAGTGCTTTTTCATGTCTGAAACCTGCCCAGAGGCTGCCTCCCTCTGCCTGCTCCCTCCTGGCAGCTCCATGAGGATTCAGCCAGAGCCATCAGGTGTCAGCATCACTCCCAGTCCTTCCAGGTAACCCCGGCAAGGTCGAGTGACAGCATGAGCTACCACTTCTTCACCCAACAAAGACACTGTGTGTCCAGCTCTGACTTCAGGGAGCCATCACAGCTCCCCACATCCCACTTTTGCAGTCTTCAGCTCATTCCCCTACACAAGGTCTCTGTTTCACAATGTGCCAGACTAACTCCCGGCCTCTGCTCACTGGCAATAATTAACCACATGTTATCTCCACACTCCACCTCCATTGTGCATGTACATTGTACATGTTCCAGCCTCTCGGCTCCTTTCTGAGCTTGGCATTTTCAGCACCCCGAGGCCATGTGCCAGTCCAGAGCAGACAGAACCCTCTTGTGCTGATAACCCAATTTTCCAACCCAAACAGTACCACCAGGCCCCAAGAAGGCAGCTTTGGGACAGCTAGAGGAGGAGCTACAGCGACTGACTGCCCCACCAAATAGGTTTGGTTTTCCAGCGGTAAGTTTGCCACTAACTGCCTCTGGATTTCAGAGGCAAGCTGAGCCATCCCCTTGCTGTGACATTGCGAGTGGCAGGGTGAGGCGGTGTCCCCAGACTCTGCTCAGGTGCAGCCACTGCTGCCCAGCACTTCTGCATCCCCAGTGGCCTCTGGGTGCACAGCAGCTCTTGGGCTGGCACATCATGCACCCAAGGGAGCTGGCAAGGGGGAAGGGGCACGGGGAGGCTCAGGGACCACTGCCTTCATGTCTGGGTACAGCAAAGCCTGGGCAAGCCCTGGGTCACCCCCCTGACTGGTTGGGTGTGGGACAGGAGCTGAGCTGGCCTGGTGCACCCCTCCACGCTGTCACCTTGGATGGCTCGAGCCCCCCCAAAATACAGTGTGGGACATGGGGACTCCCCATGGCTCCCTGGCCTGGCAGCCAGGAGCTGTTGAGGTTCATCTGCTCACCAGTGCCATTGTGCCAGGACATGGGCACTGGGGGAGCCTGGCAGCACCACCCCTAAGCAGATATAAAGCAGCTCCCCGTCCCCATGGAGGGGAAGGACAGGGAGGAGGGGGTGCAGATGCCATCGTGGCAGAGGGGACAGCAGGACACAGCCAGCTGGGCACAGGGACACAGATGGCGCTGCCAGAGAGCTGCAGCCCTGACCAGCAAGTGATGGGCCAGGAAAGAGGATTGCTGGGAGAAGAACAGTCCAGATGACACAAGGAAAAGCCCTTGCTCAGGACCAGCAAGGAAAAAGAGGGAAAAAACCCCAGATACACATACAGAAACATTGGCCAAGTCCAGCATGACTGGGTGTCTCAGGGTAGAAGAGAAATTAAGCCAATTTGCATGCCTGTGTCAGGTCCCATATCAGACAAACCGTTCCCAAGGGAATCTTTTGAGCAACCAATAAGGCCAGTAAAGGTCTGGGAGCTGGGGAGGCTTTAGCTGCCTGCTGAGACAGCTGCAGGAAAAATGGAGCTGCAGGACTCAAACTGTTCAGCAAACAGGTGGCCTGGACAGGGCTAGCCATGGGTTCGAGAATAGGGAGACAGGTATAGAACAGGAAGACGTATAAAAAATGGGTGTTCATTCTGAGGCGCTTCTCTGTGACAGAAAGGTGTAAAGGCAGAGGGTGTTTTGGTGAAAGGTTTGCTAACTTACAAAAAAGGAAGTGCAATCTAAAAAAAGAGAAGTAGATTTCAGCGCTTCCAGAGGGCTGAAACCCACAGAAGTGACCATACTGCCATGGCAGCAGCCTTGGCCCATGCAGGGAAAGGTACAGGGGGAGACCCACACAGTGCAGAGACCTGAGAGAGCAAAGAGGAATCTGATACGAATTGTGATGACCGAAGCAAACAAGGCAATGACAATGGCTGCTGTAAATAAATTTAAAGGAAAAATTTGTCCTTTACATACTGTGGGAGAGCAGGTAACAGCATACAGAAGGCACAGGAGAGTTCTTTCCTTCAGTCTCCACAAAGAGCTGATCGTGGCATATAAATTATCACCATGATAGGCATGAGGAGGCAGGGGCCACATCAGACAAGAGGGGGCTAAGGAGTATTCTAGTTCTCTCAACTGCATTCAGTCACGGAGGGCCTTTGCAGAGGCGTGATGAAGTCCAGCTATCCCAATGATCCTCCTTCTCCTAACCATGCCAATTGTCCAATACTCAGGGAACTCACAGCATTTCAAAGTTTGCAGCTTGAACATCCCAAACTTCTGGAGCTCTCTCTTATCCAGGGTCCAGTCACTGGGAGACACCAATGGGAGCATTCCTCAGTAATCCCACATTTTTGCTGCAGACTCCCCATATCTCAGAAATCTCCCAGATTTCTCTATCTCCCACCCCATGGATGTGAGAGGAGGAGAGTACCCTTGCAGCCTGGGACAGCCCTGGCTGGTATCTGACCTCATTTGCAGGCAGCACAGAAACCAGAGAGAGGGAACATCTTCACAGGACAGTGGTGAGAATGGGCTGAGATAGTTAAAATCACAGGAGAGAGAAAAGAAGTGGGGCTTGTTTCATCCCTGGAAGACGCATGCCACGTGCAAGGAGGACACAGAGGGGATGACAGTCGGCAAAGATGAGGAAAACCCTTCGGACTACAGGGGCAGTGAAGCACTTAAGGCTGTTCAGAGGGGCTGCAAATCCCCCTGCCCGGCCTTCAAACATACACCGCAACCACATGCCCCCAGCTACGCCACGGTTCGGGGACGGATGAGACAATCCCTTCGGGTCCCTTCCCTCCGTGCCCCTCTCCTCTACTGAGCGAGCAAACCAAAGCTCCAGAGGGATTTGCTTTCAACTCCCTGTGGATTTGCTCCAGTGCTTTTGTCTGGAGACACTCCCTTTGGTGTCAGCTCCCGGCAGCTTTGGGAGCGTGCTGCCGCCGGTCTATCGGAGCGGGGCCGAGCGGCTGCGTTGGGGTATTTGCTGCAGAACAACTCCTTCCCAGCGTGGGGAGAAGAACCATTATCTGCTCCACGCCTCGCGGCACAGCTTTTCAGAACAAGTGCGTGGCCCCTGATAGCAGGGGCAGAGGCGCAACAAGCCGCACCCACCCATTAAAATGAGACACCGGCTGGTTCTGAAATGCGTTTATAAATAGAGAATTAAGGTCTGCCTTCGACTCCCATCTGTAATGGACACCGCGGCCCGGCTGCCCTGGCAGCGATACCCTCCCGCCCGCCTGTGTTTAACCTGGGCACGGCAGTGACGCCCGGGCAGCACTGCGGGGTCGCGGCCGGAGGTCTCACCGCCCCCGCGCCCTCCCCCTGAGCCGGGCGGTGCCGAGCCGTGCTGAGCCAAGCCGTGCCGGGCCAGGCTGTGCCGAGCCGAGCGGAGCCGAGCGGAGCGGGGGCAGCGGCCCCGGCGGGCACATGGGCAGGAGGGCGGAGCCCGCGGCCTGACATCACGGCTCCGCTCCGCGCTCCCGGCCGGCGCCGCTCGCCCTCCCGCCGCCGCGCAGAGGTGAGCACCGCGGGGCCGCGGGCACGGCGGGGGACGGGCACTGCCACCAGCGGCGACGAACCACCACCGGCGCTCGGGCTGCCCGCGCCGGGCGTGCA
>VZRF01000295.1:677789-718322 GCA_013396875.1 Vireo altiloquus
AGGACTGGGGAGCGGGGCTGCTCCCTGCCCGCGGCCCGCTCCGCCCCTGGGCTCGGGCTGGGGGTCCGGGCTGGTCCTGCTCTGGTTGCCCAGGGCGCTTTCGGACGCAGCCGCCTCGGTGCGAGGGTTGGGGCTGGGGCCGGGTCCCGGGCGGGGATTTCCGCGGGCACCGGTGTGGCTCGGTCCGGGCGGTCACTGGGGAGAGGGCGATGGGATGCTCGTCCCCGGCGGGTCCGCCGGGCTGCGGTGCGGAGTGCCCGCGGGAAGCGCTTTCCTTTCCGTGGCTGCTGGACACATCCGTGCGGGTGGGGGAAACTCCCTGGCACCGGGCACAAACCGGGCACAAACCCCTCGGAACGGGTCGGGTTCGCTGTTCCAAATGATGCGGTCCTCGTGAGCGCAGCGGGGATGGATGAGTGGATGGATGCGCGTTCAGGCTGTGCTCCTCAGGGAGCAGCACTCGGCGCTTAGGTTTCACTTTTCATTCTCAGCTCGCTAAATGCTTTGAGGAGGTGAGTGGCTTCTTCCAGCCAGGGAGAAATTAGCACTGAGATATTAAAAAAAACTTGGGGAAAATCTTGGCCAGGGCCCAGGGTCCCTCAGAGGTGAGCAGGGAGCGGCTGTGTGGTTTCTGAACCGATGTAGGGACTTGTAAAAGCTACAAAGGTTGGATGCTTTTTGAGGGGGACTTCAGCATTTGATCCATGTAAGAGTAACGAGGGATGAAAGCTGTGAAGGAATTGCAGAGCTGACTTGGTAGTAGGAGCATCCCACAGGTGATGGAAGCTGGGGTGGGACTGTCCCGTGGCCCTGGCCAGGGTGTGACATCTGTCCATGACAGGCCCTTTGCTGAACATCGGGAGGCTGAAGGAGCATTCGTGTTCGTAATGCCTGACCTGGGCAGAAAGGTGCAGAGGACCCCAAATCACTTCCATCACAGTAGTCTAAATAAAACTAACACATAGAAAATTGCCTCCTGTGGCAAGAAACCAAAACTGAGAGACAGCAGGAGAGGAAGGCTGTCGCCTACAGCATCAATACTCCTGTGGGCTGAGGAGATGCAGGACTAATAAGATTTAAATACTGCATCAAGCTTTCGTTTTCTCTTCTTCTAAAATCACATTTGCTATGAAACAAATGTACAGTAATATAAGATGCCGCAGTCACTGCACATATTTGATTTCCTCTGTGATTGTAAAGAAGAAAATGTTGATGACTCAACAAGTCTGTGTTTAACAAAACCACATCAAACCCCAGGAAAACATGCTCTTTGAAAGCATAATAATTTTTTTGTTGTTTACTTTGCTTTTTATTTTTGTTTTATTGTTAAGAACTATGCTTTGACTGTGACCTTGTAACATCCCACCCATAAATAGAAGCAGGTTTAGATTCAGGGGAAACACATTTTTTCCGATGATGGAAGAAGTAGGCCAGCCATGCCAGCTCTCTTGAGAGGTGGGAAAGGCAGTGGCAGCTGTGATAAGAAATGTCACACACCAGAAATTAAAACCCACCAGTTTGTTATCTGTAAGTTTACCATCACTGATTAGAGCTTTTTGTCAACCTCATAATGGAAGAAAATACTATTTTCAAATTTGAATTTACTGCTTCTTTGTAGGGTAGTTTTCCCTGCAGACCTACAGTGGATTAAGCAGCTTCCCATCTTCATCTAACTAAAGCATCCCATCTTCATCTAACTGTCACTTAACTGAAAGTAAAAAGCTTCTAAAAGTATATCAGTGATGTGGGAGCTTCCAACACATTTCCAGAAACCTTTACATACTCTGGGGCATACACATTTTGAAAATTTTCCCAGGCTTTAAGGTACTGAGACAGAAATTCCTCTCATCCTTTTTCCAGGTTCTCAGATTTTCAGTGAGTCTCTCTAAAGCCTTGGTTTTGGTAACACATGCATTTCCATTTAGTATGAATACACCACTGTAGTCTTTGGCAGAAATGTCCTAAGAGCTCCCCACAGGATGCAGGCTTCAAGAATCAGGGTCTGTAGATAACGTGTCCACCACTGAAGGGGGCTGATACCAGCTGCTGATCCTGTGCAAGCACTAAGAGATCATAGAATTACAGAATGGTTTGGGTTGGAAGGGACCTTAAAGATCATCTCATTTCAACTCCCACCATGGTCAGGGACACCTTCTGCTAGTCCATGATACTCTAAACCCTGTCCAACCTGGTCCTGAACACTTCCAGGGATGGGTCATCCACAGCTTCTCTGGGCAATCTGTGCCAGTGCCTCACCACCTTCATAGTGAAGGATTTCTTCCTTACATCTAATATAAACCTAACCTTTTTCACTGTAAGGACATTCCCCATTGTCCCACCACTACAAGCCCTTGCAAAAAGAGCCCTCTCCAGCTCTCTTTAGCTACGGGAAGTTGCTTTAAGGTCTTCCTGGTGCCTTTTCTTCTTCAGGCTGAACAACCCCAACTCTCTCAGCCTGTCTTAATAGGAGAAGTGCTCAGCCTTCTGAGCATCTCTGTGACCCTTCTTTGGACTCACATCCTTCTTATATTCGGGTTAGATACCCATCTGGATCCTGAAAGATAACTGGTCAGCCAATTGTGTTTGCCCCATCTCTGCCAGGAGCTTCCCAGGAGCTGCTGGGAGAGGCAGAAGAGGCACCACATGACCCTGCTTGAGTTTCACTGCCTTTCCTGGGCAGAGCTCCCTGTTCTCACCACTGTGCTTATTCAGGACTGGCTCAGAACTACCTCTGTGCTGTGTGTCGTGCCTGTGCTCTGTGGAGGGGGAAAAAGAGATCAGCAGGAGCTGGGCTGGCCCTCTGCCATAGCCTGTGTCTTCCTTCCACCCCACACTGCCTCGCACGCTGTGTTCTCCCCGTGTGGTCCTGTGCATCTTTTGAGTGACTGGGAGAAGCAAAATCAGAGAGGTGAGGGAGTGCTGATCTTGGAGACCCTTCTAACAGGCGCTGTGGCACGGAAACAGCCAACACAAATATTTCCATGCACATGCAATGCAATCCCTCCGTGTCTTTCCTGGAAAGAAACAAAGAGGTTTTAAAGAGCTGGAGCCTGCCAACTCCCTGTGGCGACTGCCGAAATCAGGTCTCCCCATCTCTGAAGCCCTGGAGAAGGGTGGAAGTCCCAGCTCATTTTAGGCAGGACCACCTCCTCCCATCGTGCCTGGCTGCAGGGACTTACTAGATGTACCTGAGAAGCTTCCACCATCCAGGCTTTTGGTTGCTTTCCTGCTCTCCTTGCACTTGGAGAGGGGAAGGCTCAGAAATTGGTGAGTCACTGAGTTGTTAACGTGGTAAGAGCAGCAACAGCATGAAGACCCCAAAAGAAAGCAAGAGAAGCCACATAAGACTTAACTACAGCACATGAAGTTGTTGTAAACCACCCCTTTATGTCACTTAAAAAACTGTGAGATGCTAAGCCCAGAAAATAACCTTCTCTTTCAGAGTCACATCAGCCAGATAAGCTCCTGCGTGCTGTGTCAGCATCAGCACTGCTCTAGCAAACTCCTTGCTTCAGGTCTGAGCTTTCCACAGTCTTACAGTAAAACCTCAGGGTTTCCCAGGCTTTCAGATCCCCAATTTATGATGTTTTATTACAGGGCAGGTCTTTCTCAGGCTTCTCATTACTTGATCAACACAGTGGGCACAGGCAGCAAGATGTTTTTGCAGAAGAGCAGAGGAAGCCCTTCAGACAAGGACTTTGCTGCATGCAGAGAAGTGGTACTGCAGATGGAGGCAAATTTGGGGGAGAAAAGTTTGAGGATATTTATGGCAGAACCTGTTGGTAACTGCTTAAAAGTACATTGTTTTGATGAAAACAGGCCAAAGGTTTGTTTTCCAGTTGTTTATCATAGATGGGTAATTTTTCTGCTCAGCATTAAAGTGGAGTGTTTATCCT
The DNA here is from genome assembly GCA_013396875.1 of Vireo altiloquus. Taxonomy (NCBI): domain Eukaryota; kingdom Metazoa; phylum Chordata; class Aves; order Passeriformes; family Vireonidae; genus Vireo; species Vireo altiloquus. The sequence continues at coordinate 681,686 of VZRF01000295.1, forward strand.
TGGGGAGGGAAACTGTCCCTGCAAAGTGATCTCAGGCTGGTGCAGTTCTATAGGAGAACTGTAGCCAAAATGTCTGAGCTTGTGTGGGAAAAAGAGGCTATTTTGCCCCTGTGGGAAATTCTGGTAGCCCTTTCTCCTCCACTTTCCTCTGTTCTGAAAGATGTTTTTGAATTTTGGTCCTGATGAATAACATCGTGTGGTCAGGGACATGGACATGCCGTAGGCTTCACTGCTGGTTTCCAAAAACAACATTCTCAATATTTTTCAGTGTATAAACCAGAGGGTGTATGGAGTAGGAAGGGTCAGGGCCTGTCAGCTCGTGTTTTCATTAGTGTGTGATGGAGTAGGGAGGCACATACTGAATTTGTAGGTGACACTGAGATAGGAGAAACTGGGAACATTTTAGAGAAGAGACTAAGAAATAAAGATTGTGACAAGCTGGAAAGGTGGCTTAAAAAAACAGGGCACATGTTCTGTCCTGTGTGGTAGGACTGACTGACCGCCTGGACACCAGGTGAGCGACCGGCCAGACAGTGGCCACGGGGAGCCAGAGGACAGGGACACTGTGCCCCATGAGTCAACAGAGTCACACAGTTGTGCAAAAGCAAACAGTCTTCTTGGGATGAAGAAAGAGAAGTGGCACATTGGGGAAGTGGCGTCTCTGCTCCAGCTGGTGCCTTTTAGGGGCTCAATTGGAAAATGCGGTTCTGGGCATCCTCCAAAAGAAAAATGAGAGCAAGGAACAGAGGCTGAGTTGTTGGACATTGGGTAAATAAAAGCTCTGATGAAGAATTGGGTTTCACTTGTGCGGGAAAAACTGAAGGGAGACGTGAAACCTGTTCTCCGAATACAGAATTTGTCTGTCTGCAGAGGAGAAGGCAAATTATGTGTCCTTTGGGGGGTAAAAAGGAAGGGATAAGGTTAACTGGATTGAGAGATAAAGAGGAGAGAAAGCAGGGCTCTGCAGGAGCTTATGGAAATGGTTTTAGCAGATAAATACCTGATAAATGAAGTAATCAGATAAAGAGCTGCCCTGGGGCAGGAGGGATGAGGACCTGTGAATGCAAAGTGCATTCAGGGTGGAGAGCAGCTGCAGGGGGACTTTTGGCAATTCCTGGAGCCCCACAGCAGGTGTGGGGTCACAGCAACCCCCAGGTCCCGTGGCAGGTGTGGGGTCACAGCAGTCCTTGGAGCCCACAGCCGGTCTGTCCTCACTGCATCACAGGGAACAGACTCAGCACCCAGGGATGACAGCTCAGGACAGGACCACCCCCCTGCCGCTGGTCCCTGTCCCACCTCCCCATCCCAGCAGCAGGGGCACGGAGTGAACAGCCCCCTGATCCCTGTCCCATGTGCCCGTGGGCAAAGGGGCTGAAGGACAGCAGCAGGGACAGCACAGCTCCCAGCATTTCCTCATTCTCACATCCTGGCTGGCAGCCCAGGTAGGTTTGCAACATGGCTTTTCTGGAAGGGTGATTCACATCCTTTGCCAGTTCCTGGTTTGCGCCATTGGGGAGAAAACTCTGCTTTGGAAAGAGAAAGAAGAAAAGGGGCAGCAAGCTTGGTTTCCCTGACTCCTCTTGCCTGCAGAGCTGGGGAAGTCATTTCCAGTCAGCCTGGGCAGGACTGAAAGGTCTCCAGAAATGTGCACCAGAGCTGAGATTAAAGCAGCTTTGGATAAGCTCTTTTATTACTTAAATCTGTTCCAGTTCCAACAGGTTCAGGTTCATGGCACTTGCTGTGCTCCTGGGAGGGATGCTCTGTGTGTGGGAAAGAGACTGAAATGTTTGATTTTCCCTGGAAATAAAATAGTGGTAGCCAAAAAAAAAAAATAATATTCCTGCTCACAGCAAGACCTGAGTGGAATGCTTCAGGTGCTGAATGCCCCTCTCTAGCTGGGGCTTTTGGAGGGTTAACACAGCAAAAGATGCTCTGCAAACAGAGGCTGGAGGGCTTTGGCTTCATGGTTCAAAGGTCCCTTCGTGCAGACTGGAAGTCCCCTGGGGGCCGAGATCACCCCTGTCCCTGGAGTGTGTTTGTGGGACCATGCTCTGGGTGCCAGCCACAGCTGGCAGGGACCAAAGGGACCTTCCCAGAGCAGAAATGGTGACGTTCCTCTGCAATGACTGGACCAAAGGCTCTGCTGCATCATCTGATTCCTCATGCGCCTTGCTGGTCTTTCAACCCATGTGCTCATTAAGGAATGTGGATAATAATCATGTGCTTTATCTCGAGTAACACCCAAGCAGAAGCTGAAGCACAGAGCAGGCTCTTTGATGACCTGCACAGGCTGAATCCACAGCTTATGGAGATTCAGTTGTGGTTGGTCTGAACAAACACTTGACTTCAGGGGAAGACACAAAAGCAGTTGTTTTAGCCAAGGTGGTGCAGGCTGAGTGTGTGAGGCTGAGCTCAAAAATGAGTTTCTGTGCAAACAGGAACTAGTTTGGTTTCACTGGACAGGATGTTCATTGGAGCTCCATATGAAATTGCTGCCATATTCTTCAGCACAGTTTGATATGTTTAAAACACTTTTTACTACAGTTATTGTAAAACCAACTTGTCTTTTATCTGATAAATCTGAACACCAGGGCATTGAAATGAATCTTGATTTTTTTGTCCAGAACCGAAGCAAAACTCATACCTTGCCACCACAGGTCCATCGTTCTTCAGGGTATGCAACTCAAACACCTCTGGACGGTGAATTACAGGAACCAGCGAGGCTATCCTCCTGCACCAGAGGATGTGAAAGGGGCCCCAAAAGATGTTCTCATTGTTAAAGACATGGCCAAAGATATCTGGGTCATCCCAGAAGAACTTGCTGGAGTCCCATCATTGTTAGTATCTCAGTCCCCCGCGTCTGTTGAAAGAGGATAACAAATGTGCTCTTTCCCCAGTAGCTGTGAGGGATGATCTGCTTGGCAGATTGACTCTGCTGTGAGCCCAGGGACACCTGAGTGGGCTCCTGCAGCCCAGCTCCATCCAGAACTGCTGTCCTGCAGCAAAACCTGAGTGAGGCCTCTCAGTGTGGGCAGAGAGGCAGAAAAACCTTGTTTGCCTGGCACAGAGCCTAAGCTAACAGCCTCTGCCAAGCCTCAGGTGCAAAATATGTAGAATTATCCCTGTTTTTCTTCTGTAAGAACCCCTCCCTCCCCATGCCTGGGCAACAGAGATTCAACTGCTTCGTTTCATGCAGCTGCTCTCTGTCTGATCCCACTCCTTGGGGCAGAAGTTGCCTTCTGGCCAGTTTTTGTGGGGTGCCCAGCAGAGGGGAGCTCCCCATCTTGAGCACTGCCCATCCCTGCTATTGCCCTGCAATTAATAGCAGTAATGGCAATGCAGTCACTCAACTGCACATGGGAACAAGTGTGCTCCAGCTGGCACAGCAGTGATGTAAGGGTGTCATTAGCAGCCTAGCTGAAGGGCTGCTGCACATTACATTCAGTATTTTAGTTAGGGAACTGCTGCCCAGTTAGAATTGGAGCTTGTTTATTCCCACTGGGCTGCTGTGCTTTAAATCATCTTGTAGCTTCCTTGGTAAGAAACCGATCTCCTTGAATTGCACATGCCACAACTCAGCAAGGGTGCAGTTTCTTTGATAAGGAAGATCAATAAATGAGGTTTATCTAAGTCTGGAGATGCTAAAGATGAGTGCAAGCACCATGGTATTCGCTCATGACCTCCTCTTCCTCTGAATGACTCTGCAGCATCCTGGCCATGGTTCTTTGCACCAACTCCGGGTGGGTTGACCTTGCTGCGGTGAATTAGCTTTGGAAGGGAGAGTTTTAGCAGGTAGCATGTCCATCGGTGAAGAAAAAGCAGCGTGGACATGGTAAGTCAGGGGTGGTGGCAGGAGGCGGGGGGTCTGCATGCTCCCCAGAGATACAGAAGTGAAAAAAAGCTGTTACCTAATCAGACAGTCCATTGCCAGGCATCTGTTAGGCAGAGACCACAGTGTTTGTCTCGGTGAAATGTGTTCATGGTGAAAGAGGGATTCCCCTCCTTTCTTAGGCAGATTTCAGTGCATGGCAGTGACAGCAATGCAACCCACAGGCAGCAACCAGCAGCAGGGACTATCCCACCAAGGGCTTGCAGCAGGGATGTGTCCTTCTCCAAAGCTCCAACATTCAGAGCATGACTGAAATAAATAATAACACCAAAATCCACAGAAAAGATTTTGAGTCCTCTCACTTTGTAACTATCCTGCTGACTTCAAAGGCTGTTTAATTCTGTCATCCCTTTTAATCAAAATAACTGGAGACAGCAGAGATGTTTATCTCCAAACATTGCCAACATCTCTCTACATGTTCAGTGGCAGCTGCAGGACAGAGGAAACACACTACAAGAAAAATTGCTTGCAGCAAAATTCACATCACAGTGGGACCACAGAGAGAACTTTGAGGTGCCTTAAATCGATAATGAAATGAATCTGTGGGTAACAATCACTTTGTCACCCTGAATGCTGATTTCTCCCACTGTGGTGAGAGCCAGAGATGTGTTTCTTTATTTTGGGGTAATATTTTGTGTGGACAGGCGGTGGAAAAGGGAGGAGGGGTATGGGACACCAAGCTAATTACACTGAACAATAGCATTGGCCCTAGAACATAGAGTTCTGGACATGAACAAATTTGGGTGAAGCAAGGTGGTTTCTGAAATGTAAAGCAGTGAGCGTTTGATAAAGTGTCTGATAAGAAGGGACCAGGAAAAAAACCAGTATCTTTGCAGACAGAGCTCTGAACATCATCTCTCTCACTTTTCTCTGTGGCCCTGTTCTACGTTTATTCTCCATTTTTTTTTTTGCAGGGGAATAAGCAGAACTGCAGTGTGCTGTTTGATCTCTGTATTTATACAGTGGACATGTGTTTTTAAAGGGGAGAAGTGAGTGTGCCTTTCTTTGGCACACGTTTTCCCCTGTTAGCACATTTTCCATGAGCACACATTTTGGTCTCTGGGACAAGGGGGTGAGAGGCAAGGAGAGCAGACAGAACTCTGCCATAGAAACAGTATTGTCACTGAAACCTTGATGGGTTTGTACGCAGCACAGTGAATTAAAGTTTCAAAGTCCATCTGCTGAAGGTGTTTCACAGGCTTTCAATGAGGAGCAGGATTGAGATCGTGGTTGCTGTGTGAGAGATCTTCTCCTCCAGTGACTCGACTGTGTTTGATGTGTGTCTGCCAGGGACCACCAAGTTGGTATTTTCAGAGTATTGTGACCTTTTGATCATTTTTCTGAGTGGTTTTAACAAATTTACAGCTCATTACAGTGTATATATGGTATGGGGAGTTTATGCCCCCATAGGCAGCTCTTGCCATGTGTCTCTAGTCCCTGTAGTGAATTTTGGTGTTCAGGCACTTCGAATGAGAAAATCCTTTTGCAGATTCTTCACAAGAAAGATTGACTGTCCTAAATGATTTAGAGTAGATATTAGGAAGAAATTCTTTAGTATAAGAGTGTTGATGCCAGAAAATAGGTTGCAAAGAGGTCTTGTGGATGCCCCATCTTCTCAATATTCACTCCCTTTCCCAGATCACTTATGAGCATGTTGAACAGCATAAATCCTCAGGGAAATCCCTTGGCAACCTATTTCCATTATGAAAATAATTTATTTCTTCTCACCCTTTGTTTCCCATTGGTAGCCATTCATGCAGAAGTGCCCTTCCCCTTTGCACCACTACTGTGCCAATCCCAGAAGAGGCTTGGGTGAAGGACATTTCCAAAAGCCTATGAAAAACACACCTGTGCCAGGGACCAGGTCACCCCATCCAAATGGTCACCTTCACTTTGAAAGAACTTGACCAGCTACCAAAGCCAAGTTGTCTCCATCCCCACTACATCACGAGTCTGTTAATTGCAGTCTTTATTATTATCTCTAGCAGTGTGCCAGTACAAAAGCCAGATGTCCTGGTGTGAAAGTTCCCTGGACTGCCTCCTGAGCCCTTTAAAAAATCCAACCTTCAGGAATTTGCTATTCCTTTAGGGAAAATTTGCCGTTCCTTAAGCCGTGAGGCAGATTTGAGCCTGCAACACAGCCCATGAGCAGTCTGGCACTTCCCTGCCTGAGTTTCTTCTGACCTCCAGGTTCAGCTGCTGTGCTGCCTGTGAATTTATTGATCTACTTAAAACCTCTCCATGCCCTCAATATCTAATCTGTTACAGGGCAAAATTCATTATCGTTTGTAAAGCTCATCAAGATCTTTCATGAGCAAATCCCATCATGTTTTAATATATTTTTTAAATGTCACGAGTAAGTTCTCATTACTCATTAAAGAGCTGAAGCAAACAGCACTTGCCAGACCCAAATATTAGAACAGGCAAGGGCTGCAACTCTCTTTGTTTACCACTTTTAGGACACTTTCATTTGAAATCGAACTCCCTGCCTTGATTCTGCTCTGGTGAATCAGAAGCACCCCTCCAGCTTTTCTGCATGTAGTCTCAGGGATCTCCATGGACCCCTTCTTTAGGAGATATCTGGTAGCCCCATGGGAATTTGAGAGTTTCTGGTCCTGGTTGCTGTTAGCATTGGCCTGGCTTTGCAGTGTGAGATGCCAGCATGAAGAACAGCAGAGGATGGGTGAGTGCATCCAGCAGATGTTGGATGACACTGCCATGGGAAACCTCCTAAAAGCCTTCACTTTCCAACCCAGCACGGTGTTTTGTGCCCCTCCAGTGGTGCCTGTACCTCACTGCACGCTTCCTGGTGGGTTTGGCCAATGGCTCCTGAGCTACAGGGACCAAAACCATCTGTTTAAGTGGCCTAAGTGGCATTTTTCCCCATGACCTCAGATGTGGTCTGGGTCTCTGTGAGAGCTTCACAGTGAGTTTCCATTTCTCCTTGTTTTTCCCGCCAGGATGTCCAGAGGAGACATGGTCAAACCCCTGCTGGGCCATGGGGGCACGGAGGGTGACTCCAGCCCCACGCCGCCGGCCGGACGCACCGTGGGGGTGCTGGGCAGTGGGGACTTTGCGCGGTCCTTGGCCATCCGCCTGGTGTGCTCTGGGTTCAAGGTGGTGGTCGGCAGCCGCAACCCGAAGCGGAAAGCCAGCCTCTTCCCTGCGGCAGCAGAGGTCACCTTCCAGGCCGAGGCAGTCAAGAAGGCAGATGTCATCTTCGTGGCCATTTTCAGGGAACATTACTCCACCCTCTGCGACCTGGCTGATGTGCTGGCGGGCAAGATCCTGGTGGATGTTAGCAACAACACCGAGATCAACCATCACAAAGAATCCAACGCGGAGTACTTGGCCTCCCTGTTCCCAGCCTGCACCGTGGTAAAGGGGTTTAATGTGGTTTCTGCGTGGACGCTGCAGTCAGGTGCCAGGGATGGAAATAAGCAGGTATTGTTTTCTTCCAGCAAGGGCTAAATCCTGACTGTTGCAGCAGCTGAGGTCTGGCAGCATCAGCAAATGGCCTTAGGCTCCAGGAGAAGGAGTCCTGAGTGCTGGCTGTGGCATCCAGACACCACCCCTTAGCTTCTGCATTTCCTTGTACAAAAATTAAGTCCCTCCCTCACTTCGCACTTTGTAGTCTTTGGAGCATCTGTCTAGGTGAAAAGTATTATTCAATTATCTAAAAAGCCAATAGAACAAACCAGTGGTGCACGCGTGAAAGGAAACCTGTCCAGGAGAGAGGTCTTTGGCAGCCATGGTAAATCCCTGTCAAAAAGCCTGCCAGGAATCATGATGCTCAGTGGAATAATGTAGGCTCCTTGTGACACAGAATCCCTCCCGATGCACTCGATCCCAGCAGCCTGATTTCTTTGGCCAGTATGTGTATTTCTGTTCATTGCAGGTTCTGATCTGCTCAAATAACCAAGAAGCCAAGCGCACCGTAGCAGAAATTGCTCAAGTCATGGGATTCACCCCTGTGGACATGGGCTGCATGTCATCAGCCTGTGAGATCGAGAACATTCCCCTGCGCCTCTTGCCAGCCTGGAAAATCCCTATCTTTCTGGCTCTGGGGCTTTTTCTTTGCTTCTTCACCTACAACCTGATCCGGCAGGTCATCCACCCTTACATCAGGGAGCAGAAGAACAAGCTGTACAAGATCCCCATCGAGGTGGTCAACACCACGCTGCCGTGCGTGTCCTACGTCATGCTGTCTCTCGTCTACCTGCCCGGGGTGCTGGCAGCCTGCTCCCAGCTCTACTACGGCACCAAGTACCGGCGCTTCCCAGACTGGCTGGACCAGTGGCTCCAGCACCGAAAGCAGATTGGTCTCCTCAGCTTCTTCTGCGCAGCCCTGCACGCCGTGTACAGCCTCTGCCTGCCCATGCGCCGCTCCCACCGCTACCTGTTGATCGAGACGGCTGTCAAGCAGGTAAGGGGGGTGTTCCTCAGGGCAGGAATCTTCTAAACTCCTGCAGATGTTGGGTGGTGGGCTCAGTATCTTGGCTTTTTCATTCATTTTCCAAAGCCGGTGTGGGACAGTGGGAATAAGCTCTTACCTCTAGGAGCACTTCCCCAACAAGTCAGCTGCATAGCACACACTGAGGACTGACCATCTCCCTGGATACACAGCTCCCTCTGCATTTACAGCCAGGGCTGGGATCAGCCCCTCTGTGCCATTGCTCCCCAGAAGCACAGACAAGCCCTTGAAACCAGCCTTGCCCGGCACTGCTGTGTCTGAGGCAGGAAGAATGCTAGGAGAGAGAAATGCAAGGAGGGGGAGAGTTCCCTCCAGCTCCCAAAATCTTGAGAGAACCCTGTTGGTTCACGCTGATGTTCACAATTGTGCCTGCTGGAGTAACCCTGTCATAACCCAGGGAGGGTTGTGTCTCCTCATCACCATGTGCCTGCAGGAGTTTAACAAAATGGTGGTGAAGAACTGGTTATATAAGAACAAGGAAATGGAAAACCACTTTATTGCTTTATGGAGACTCTCAGCAGTGTTTATACAGTGTGAGATTGCTGCCTTCAGGCAGTTCAGCCAGCTCTGTAACTCGGCAGTACCGTGGGAGGCTGGGATGTGCTCTTTGCTGCCCCTGACTTCTCACTGCTCCACACTGCTCCCTCCTGGGATGGCACAGGCTCCGTGCAGCTGAGTGGGGAACGTGATCAAGGAATTACCCCACAACCACTCTGCTTTCTGTGCTGGGGTATTTGCCCAAATGATTCCAAATGTTTGCCCCAAAAAAGGAGGGAAGGGGCTGTGGGAGCAGAGGGGAGCAGGATGGCTGGTTTTGGCAGCAGTGCCTGTTCAGAGCATCTATCAAATACCATTCCCAGCCTCTTAGCTCCAGCCTTGAGCAGGTTCTTCTCGATTGCCACAGTTGCACATTAATCTCAGGCAAGCATCCTGTGTTCATTTCCCCTCTACCTCCTGTTTTGTAGCAACATCTTTGTTTAGTAAATTAAACCCATTTAATGGGCTAAAGAGGACAGTTCTAAATGTTCCTCTTTGCCATGCAGTATAAAACCCATCTTCCCTTCCATTACCATGAACAATTTCCCCCCTAAATGCACTTAAAACAAAGGTTATTAGGAGACTACTGCATATTCAAGCATCTGTATTTGTTTTCATGGCTTTAAACTGAGTTCTCATTGTAATTAGCTTTCCAAATGTGACTTTGGGGCTTGCTGTTGTGGTTACAGGCATGAGAGCTGAGAGCATTCAGCAGTTCTTCCCAGCAGGCTTAAAATCAGATCTAGCTTTGGCCAAATGGCTGTGGGATAAGAGAGCATTTCCACATCTCCCAAACAGGCAAATAGTGCTGGAGGTGTGACTAGGACCCAGTGCTCATCCAGGAAACCTGCTTCCAAAACCAAAACAGATAAAATTCAGTTCCTCTGTCCCTAAGCACTCCATTTTAACAAACCTTCATTGTCATGCCAGGCTGTGGAGAAGAAGATGACAATCTGGGTAGAGGAGGAAGTCTGGAGGATGGAGATTTATATCTCTGTTGGAATAATTGCCCTGGGCTTGCTGTCGTTACTTGCCATCACTTCACTTCCATCCATCGCAAACTCTCTCAACTGGAGGGAATTCAGTTTCATTCAGGTAAAGTTGACATTTGCTGATACCAGAGAGTCAATCTGCAGTCAGAGTCAGGCCCTCACATAGACCAGGGAGGGCAAGGGTTGACCTACTTTCCAGGTCAGCACATTGTGCTCTGGCATGGCAGCTGCAAGCTGTGCACTGGTGTCAGCAGCAAATCCTTCCTGTGCACCCCAGAGCCACAGACCCCTCGTCCAGGAGGTGAGACCCAGAGGCAGCAAGGGGCAGAGGGCTGTGGTGTGTCCGTGCTGCTCTCACACAGGGCTTGTCCTATCTAAGGAAGGTGCTTTTTGTGGGAGAAGGGAAAATGCAAGGTGTCACCAGCATCCACATGAGGATCAGCAGCAGCAGAGCTGCTGTGGGGAACAGCAGACTGTGGAGGGCAGGCAGAGAACTCACTGTGGAGACAGCTGGCTACAGGACACAGATCTGTCCTTGCTGTTCAGGGATAGTGAGCTGCTGAAAAGGAAAGCACCTGGCAGGACAGTGCAGGGGAAGGACAGGTTTGGCAGAGCTTGCATGCTCTCGTTTTCAGTTAAGTCCAAAAAGCTCAGAGTGGTCTATGAAGTGCCAGAGCCCAAGCAGCACAGAGAACTGGGTATGATTTCAATGTAAAGGCCATGTCTGATTCTAAAAACTGAATTAGGAATGTAGTTTTTCCTTCTCAGTGATTTAGGATTCCTCCCACTTGGAGTGATGGCCAACCTCCCAAGGGCCACATTCCCTTGGTGACCTGAGTCTGCCCCATGGGATGTTCACAGACACCATATTCAGGAGCTGCAGCATTTTCAGGGATACATTTGGAGCCAGGCTTAGGGCTAATTAACAGGGATAGCAGAGAAGGAACCTTTCAAGTATCCGCTGCACGAGAGCTGATTTTGAGGCCAGATTCCACTCACTGTCACATTCATATCTCACAGCCCTAAACCCCCTTGTTACTTGTGCCTCCTACACCAGGGCTGCTTAGCATGCACCAGGCTTTGTGTCCCACTGCAGTGACCCCCGTGGCACCCCACATGTGTAAGCCCCTGCAGGACCCCATCCCCCTGCAGCTTCCCTGTGGAGCCTCCCTGTGCACCACACTGGCACACACCTAACCCTTCCAAAGGGGAGGGCAGGGTTCGTGGATGCAGAGGTGAATATCTATCATCCAGCCTCTGTTAAGCTCTGTTAAAGCTCTTCAGTGGTATATAAATAATTCAATATTCATTAGAGCAGGAGTTTGAAGCCTGCTCCCCTGTTTCTCCCACGAGTGCTCCGATCACCAAACGAGAAATCCAGTTTGTCTTCTTTCCCCTCTTGCTGTGGGCTAGCTAGTAATTATTTACACTGAGTAGAAGAGCTGCACCAGGAGAGCCTGACACCAAGAGATCATCCCTTGAGGAGAAGGGAGACCTGGCTTTAAACCTCTCTTTCAGACTGGACAATGGGAGTGTATTAATTCTCACCACCATGTCTCAGGGGAGGGCTGCAGCTGCTGGGACGTTGGATAAATCAATCCTGACTTAGGCATCTCATACCAGGAATCCCAAACGAAGGGAAGTATCTCTTTGCAGCCTCGAAGGAGACTTTGAAGCCCTGGCAGCTGTCCTGGAGGGTGCTGGTGTTGTGTCATGTAACACATACGTTGTCGTGGCAGGTAGTGCGTGTAACACGACAGTCGCTTCTGCCCTTTGGGACCCCCTCCTGAGCCTTTCCAAGGGTATGTCAGCACTGGGACCAGACAAATGTGTGATGGTCAGTTCCAAAATAGCTCTTGGCTGCCCCACATGGGAACTGGCTGGCTTAGTTCATGGAAAGATGCTCTCACCTATTTCTGTCTGCGTGGAATAAAGCGTGACAGTGTGACATGAGCTCCCAGCTGATCACATGCAGGAGAGGAATGGATGTTATTGTGCCTTACTGTGGAAATACCATGTAAAAAGAGCAGGTTACAGATCTCTTGACATGTTAGCTTTCATATATATATATTTTTTTTAATGAGGGATCTTTTAAATTAGTTACTCCTCAATAAGTAAGTTGGTGGTGGCTTTCTTGTGGAAATTAAAAGAGCAGCTACAGCTACTGCTTCCAGGCTCCAGAGGTTACATTCCCATACCTCAGTGTGAGCCTCCCTGAATTAATGCAGTGGCACAGTGTAAATACAAAGGGTGAAGCATGAGGCTGCTTTCTCAAATATTTGGGATTTCTAGCACAGAGCTAGAAATGCAGAGCGCAGACACCCCAGCCAGATGCCTTCCAGGAAATGCAGCAATTTGTTCCCATCTCAGCTGAACTGAATGGTGTTTGAGAGATGCTGTACCAAAAGCCACATGTGAGACAAATTCAGGAGCCACTTCAGTCCCCTCCTTGCCCAAGAGGGGAGCTTCCCAAGAGCTTCCCAAGTCTGACATTTTCCAGCAGCCAGTGTGTACACCTGTATTAGTGCCATACACTGCCACAGTATTAAAATACATATCCCTTGCCTGACAGGTTGAAAATCCCATTTGTATTGTTGCCAGAGTTATAGGGAAAAAAAAAGTTAATTTTCACAATAGCTCCTGCACATACCCAAATTTCAATTAAATACGGTTAAATTTGATATACAGTTCCCCTGTGTGTCCAGTTTTAACAGAAAATGTACAGGATCGAAACACTGGCTAACAGGAATGATTTGTATGTAATTCAACTTATAGAAGACATTTTTAATGCTCCCCAGTGATTTACAAATCAACTCTAATTGCCTGAGAAATAAAAATGTGTATGATTGCCTTTACCTTCCCATCCTGAGAAGTCCTCCTGGAATTTGAAGGCTGAATTGACCTGGTTTCTTTCATAGTTCATGTAGCCTAAGATGTAAAGAATCTGTAATCAGACCTTTTCTAACCCTCCTGTCGAGGCAGTGCAAGAGGCCAGAGCTGCTTCCATTGAGCTAATAATTTCATAGTACTGATGGCTGCACAAGTCAGAAGCATATCTGGGTCAGGAAGGGGCTCTTTGCTTTCAGGCATTTCTAAATGAGCCATATGTGACTGGATCACATTTGCTGATGCATTAGAGGGAGCCTGCAGGCACCAAGGAAGTGGGGAAGGTAGAAGAGTTAATGCAGAATAGAAAATACATGCAGAACCTGCATCAGGAATGTACTGTTTTCATACAGCATCTTTCAGAGGGGTTTAACACCTTACAGGGGTGCTGGCCCCACACTCCCCGTGTTGGGACAGTACAAAAGAAACCCCTGCCACTGTTTAAAACAAAACCCAGATAGATTTCACAGCCAGACACTGCACAGAGAGGATCAATGAGAGCAAAAGAGTAGTATCAGGGCTAGGCACGTTGCTAAATCGGCCTCCTGGGGTGCTCAGCAGGCTCTGCATTGTACTATGCTGAGTGTATATTGAGCTGTAAATACTGAGCCAAGCTGCAATCAGCAAAACTTTTGGGTTTTGTGCACTCACAGACCTTTATCGCTGTCAGCTTGTCTGGCGGGTGCAGCCATGGGTCCTTCAGCCAGCATCAGCACTGGGACCCCCCAGGCACCCCCTGCTCTCCCCAGTCAGCTCCTGGTTTGTGTTACAAGTGGATCAGCCCATTGCTGCAGTCCTAAACTGGTACTTCCAACCTTTTGCCACCCAGGGTCTTTTTTTGCCTTTTGGAGAGAAGCTCAGCCTCTAAATGATGGATGATCTGCGGGTCAGGTCCAGCTGTTAGGTTCAACTGTGACCACAGCATATTTCAGTAAACTCCTCCTTAATTTTCCAAGTGCAACCAGTCTTGACCCTGTTGGGTTTGCTGCTTGTTACCACTTTGGTTTAGGACATGGACATGGCTTCTGGTAAGAAGAACATCTGTCCCTGAAAGAAAGGCAAAGTGTGGGGTTCACAGGACTGAGGTTCAGTTCCCAGCTCAGTTCCCAGCTCCTGGTATGACCTTGAGTAATGCTCAGCTGTAACACAGAGAAGAGTTGTTCTCTGCCTTGGCAGGACTCAGCGACACCCACGTGAGCACCTGATAGATACTGTAAAAGGGAAGTACCTAGATCTGGCAGCACATTTTAGTGCTCTCCTTCCCTCCCTTGCCCAGTCCCCTCAGTTCCTTAAACTTAGCTCCGAAGTTTAGAGGAGTCTTGGCCTGGTTTTTTGGTAACAACGTGCTACATTTTTTAAAAGTTATCTGTGTTTTTTAATTGTTTCTTAGCAATCAGAAATAGAAGGGGAAGCTTTGAATTGAGTGGGTTTTTGGCTGAAACTATTTTTTCAAAATATGATGAGTCCTTCCTCCCATCTTGCCCTGGTTCCTTATTTCCCTGCCATGTCCTCTTTCCTGGACATATTTGCAGGAAGACCACGTTTCTTGCTGATCTCTGCAACAATACAGATATTTTGGCTTGTAAAGGCTTTCTTCCCTAAGTTAGGAACATAAGCAGCAAAATTTTCCCTGTCTAGGCCAAACTTAGGTAGGCAATATCTACCAAATCTTGGAATTTGGTAGTTATTGCAAGCTTAGACCAAGTAGGGCAGCAGAGCAAGATGCTACAGCTGCACTTTTCTCTGAAAAGACAGCAGCAAAGGGCTGTACACAGCGAGTGCCCAGTGCTGCTGAGTGCCAGCAGGCAGTGGGAGCTGGCCAGCTCAGGAGACACCACCTCTGATGCTGGCAGGAAGCCACCAATGAGGGCAACAGTTTAAAACCTATCTTTGAGAGCAACCCTCAGAGTGAGATGAGAATATTCAGAAGAAATGTTGTCTCTGTGGGTGCTTGGGAGCATGAACTCAGCTGAAAATGGGGGAAGTTCTTGCCTGTAGAACAGGAGCTGGGTTCTTGCTGCCTCCCGGAGTGGATAAAGGGCTCCTGACTCGTCATTCCAAGGGCTTAGTCTATCACAGAGCCTGATGGTCTGACTCTCAAACCAACACAGATCTTTAAGACAGAGGAGGAAACCCCTGAGGGCTGTTGCTCACCTCAGAACAGAGCACTTCTGCCTGCACAATCTCGTTTTCCTGTAGATGACGCCAGTCATCTGAAGATGCCTTTGCTCTGAGTGGAGCTGTGGCTTCACCCACTTCCAAAGGTGCCAGCTGTGGTCCAGAGCCACAACACTGATGCTTCATCCTGCTGGTCAGCAGCCTCAGCCAGCCAGGGGCTGGCAGGAGCAGAGCTGGGAGCAGCAGCTCAGGAGGAGCCCTCGGGAGCTGCCTGTGCCCACCTGCTCAGCAGGAGCTGCTGCTTCACACGGATGCAGGAGCCCTCCTTTCTGCTGAGTTGGCAGCACCTTCTGGGAAGTTCCTGCTGCGCCTCTAATGTCACACTTAACCTCTGATTAAACAAAGAAAAAGGCAGTCTGGCACACTACCCAGGAAATGTTTCCAGCCATGTTTCATTCTGTGCAGGAAGCTCAGGAATACCCATTGCTTTCTCCGTGTCACATGCACTTAGAAAATAATGTCAAAAATACAGGAAAACAGCCAGGCTCAAGGTACTCTGCTAACTGGTGTGTGTTTCTTTTCCTTTTAGTCCTCCCTTGGATTTATTGCCTTGGTGATCAGCACCCTGCACACACTCACATACGGCTGGTCGAGGGCCTTCGATGACAATCAGTACAAATTCTACCTGCCCCCAACCTACACCCTCACACTGCTTGTCCCATGCACTGTGATCATAGCAAAAGTCATCTTCAGTTTGCCCTGCATCCAGCACAGACTTCTGCGAATCAGGAGGGGCTGGGAGAAGGGGAGATACGTCAAGTTTGTTCTGCCCAGCGCGACAGGGGAATTTTCAAGCGGGGAGACCTCCAGCAACGTCTAACAGCCCCAGCTTTGAGGATTTCGAAGCACTATCAACATTTCTAGAAAGGTGTTTCTTTTTCTTAAATATATGTATGTTTTGGTATAATGGTATTGTGGATAAAAAATAAAATTTGGTGACTTTAGAAAATGGATGACCATCAAACTAGGTTAGACAGTAGTAGTTAAATTATATTGCTGATTTGCTAGGACAATTATTGCCTTAAAAATGACTGTGAAAGTCGAGCTAGCAGCACTAATATACATGGGAAACTGATGGACTCTGTTAGTCAGACGTCACTTGAGGTGCTGGCTGGCAGCTCCCCAAACCAGTACTTCTCAGTTGCTTTCCTAGCTGCTCTCATAAATTTCAATACTTTTTTTTTTTTTTAATACGAAGTTGCACAGATTTTCTGGGGTTTATGACAGCAAAGATAACCTGCCTCTTGAGTGTATGGATCAATCAAGGCAGTGAGGTTTAGAAAGATCAGTTGCCTCTGGTTTTGTTCTCCTCAATGAACTCTGTGGAAAAGTCAGAACAGCAATATCCATGTTATTGTGACAGCAGATTTTACTAAAATCATCAAATGAAACAGCAAGCCCAGTATCCCTATTCTCTCAAACACAGACAGCACTTCTGGTCCTGGAAGCTGTGCCTGGTGCATGTTTATAAGCTGAGGAAATAAAGCAGTTTAAAAGCATTTGAGAGAGAGACATCCCCAACACCAGACGTCGGGTCTGCACTGCTGGCTCTGAGATGACAGCTACTGCTGCATGTTCTCTGTTATACTGAGCCAAACTTTCAAGCAGTATTTGATTGAAATAGAGCAAGGATAATTATTGGAAAGGCCTGCTGCTTCACAAAATTACATGGAGAAAACCAAGGCCTTCCAGCTGGCCTTACATCAAATAATAGGGTGAAGCTTTTAGAAATCGCTGTCACCTGAACGTTCCCATTTAAGCAAACAAAACAGCAGCTCTAAACCCACTGGTTTCACTAGCAATAATAAGACCTTTGAACAGTCTTGCAAAGGGATCAGCAAGTCTTGACCACAACATGAAAACATGGCAGTTGTACATTTTGGGCACAGTCCTTCATTGCCTTACACCTTAAAAAGTCACTTGCTAGATCACAAAACAGATATGAAATGCTCTTCTGACTTCATACCCACTGTGGACAAAGCACAGGGCAAAGAAGATTCCTGTTCTAATTTCATGTTTCACCTGTCACTTTCTATCAAGTTCTTACTTTTTATCAGAGTAATTCTTTATGTTTTGGACATCCAAATCACCAAACAGTGAATGGACAGCCATTCACTAAATCTCATTTAAAAGCAAGCAATCGGGATGACACAAGAAGACTACCTCAGTAAGGTCAGGTACAAGGCCATGCCTGGAATAGCCTCATTTTCCTATAGTTAATGAAAAGACACAGAGTGTTCAGTATTGCTTTGATAAACAACAGCTGTCAGCTTGTGGGACAAGGAAGTACTTGTTACTGGACCAGTCAATATAAAGGGAAGGGGGAATTATCAGCTTTGAGGCACAAAAAGTTGGCCCTTCTACAAGCCAACATTGCTCCTGTAACCTGGAAGAGTTCTACACAGAAAATCATAAGAATTCCTTGTTTAGCCTCAAGTAACTACAGTGAGTAATATTCTCCAAATATTGCTTATGTGGCCAGTAATGATATTGAGGGATTTTAGTTCTTGCCTAAGACTTACAGTAAAGTCTCCAAATGCTGCTGCTTTTTGCTGAATAAAAAGAAACTGGCTTGAGGGAAAAGCCTAGATTTCATAATCAGGTGATTTTGTTGTTGTTTTGATGGAGTTTGGGCAACATGGTGAGGGCACCATTCTTTCCCACTGTCCCCCTCAGCAAGCTGAGTTTTTTAGGTTTCCCATTCACCTCCAGAACTTAGCCCAGATTGGCACCTGACAAGCCAGCTCAAAATCCCCACAGCTACTGCAGCTCTACAGCACCTAAAACAAAAAAAAAAGCTGGTCAGGTGTATCCAGGTAATGTCTGTGCCAACAGACTGGCCAGCCAGCCCCCATCCCTTTTGAAGACCAAAACCAATTCCTCTAATGCAGAACAGCATTTCACATGATGCCCTGTGTATTCATCTGGTCCTTAAAACATGTGACACGACAGTTTGAGTCATTTGTTCCGATTCTGGAATGCTGAAAATGAAACTAAGGAATTTTTCAATTATCTTTTCCCGAAGCATTTTTTGATGTGCATAGGACATTCAGTGAGATTGGCTTAAAATTTACCATTTAACTGGTTTTGTACTTGAAGTTTTTTGCTCTTTCTGTATATATGTACACAAACACACACACATATATATCTTATTGCAGAATATATAGCTGGAATGTAAAAATCTTTGTATTTTTATTTTCTGTACTGCCTACTATGTGCCTCTGGGATATGTAAGAACCAAATGAAAGCTGTAAGAGTAAGGCCAGTTTTAATTACTGGCCCCTGTAGTTATATAAAGATATTCTGAACAGGTCTATATAATTATATCAGAACTCGTGTGAGTCTTTTTTCCCGCCTTCCCCTAAACAAAACCATTAATTTAATGGCAGTAGTAGAGTAGTGTGATTATCTACAATTTAACTACTAAGAAATAAAACCCACTACAGCCAGCAGCTCGTAGAATCTCATTATCAAGTTAATAAAATGATCATTGCTGTGACCCATGGTGCCAGGGCTCAATTACAGAGTTCCTATGTGTGTGAGAGGGCACAAATGTGTACAGACATGTATTTTATTACAGGGGCTTACTAATACTAAACAGCACTTGTAGCACAGGATCTAACAAGCTTAATTCACTAAATAAAAAGTGCTGTTGATAGAAAGTTCAAGGAAGAAGGAGTTCCAGATGGGGGACAGCAAAGAAATGTGAAGTTTTAATACTATAAATTTGTTCTCTGCTTCTAAAGTCACTTTTTCATACAAGTGGCATGCCAGATCAACCAACTTCTGGATCTGCAGCATTGCATTTAAATGAGCTAATTTGTAAGTTGATTTTAATGAGTAATTTAAATTCCTGAGTTGAAGATTAACCTCTGCAGGTACAGTTCTCGATCCTTCAGTTTTATAATACAAGGCTTTAAACAGTGCAATTGGTTTCTTGCTCTTCAGGGATTTCACAAAGTGAAATATCAAACCACAGTTAAATCTTTAGAGGGATGCACTTGCTTCAGCACCTCTGTGCAATATATTTCCTTCAGTCTCTCCAAGATGGCCAGCACAGCTACAATCAGCAACAAAACCTGGTGTTATTCTTGAGCTCTAAATTTCACACACTGAGCTAGTGGGATTTGCAGACTGTGCCTTGGGTTTGAGGAACAAGATTTGTTACACTAGGACAGTTTTCTTTTATCTGTTTATTGTGCCTTAATAAGCAGCATCAGTTTTGCAGAATTTCTGCACAAGTTGGTTTTTTTTGTGTGTGTGTGAGAACCACACACATTTTAAAGCTAAGCACAGAACACACAGATGCCATCTATGATTAGGGAGTTCTTGTTAGCAGAGCATGTACAGGACATTCATAATCAAAGACTAAAAATAAGCATTGTCTGGGGCCAGTCAGGAGGATCACATATCACAGTATTACTGAAACCTTTCAAAGACTTAAAGTGGCACAAGTGCATCCTCGTAGAAAGATAATCTGATTTAGATTTAGAAATCTCAACACTGGAAGATGCACTACAGCTGCTGTTCAGCTGGTTAGTTACTCTTGTTATCTGTTTCCCCTATTTGATCTGCAATTACCCACCTTCAGCTGCTGCATGCCAGCCTGCTGCCTTAAAGAGCTGTCTGCAGCCAGATGTCTGCTTTCAAGTAGCTCATTCAGCACTTTAGAAAACAAAGTTACTGTGCAAGATTCAAGTCTGTGTTCTGCAGAACCAGTTGTATTTGATTTGGGAGGGATGGGGCAAGGGAATAGTTGTGAAGAAATGGCCATGATAGTAAAGGCTGGGATATAAAGCTGTCGTGGCTAGATTGCTGCTTTGACTCTAAAGCCAGCTGATGTCCTCCAGTTGGATGGACAGTCATAGAAGCATAGAATTAGGTTGAAAAAGACCTTTAGGATCATCGAGTCCAACTGTTATCCCAGCACTTCCAAGCCCACCACTCAGCCATGTCCCCTGGTGCCACACCTGCAAGTCTTCTAAATCCCTCCAGAGTTGGTGACTCCAGCACATCCCAGGGCAGCCTGTTCCAAAGCTTCACAACCCTTTCGGTGAATAAATCTTTCCAAATATCCAATCTAAACCTGCTCTGGCACAACTTGAGGACATTTCCTCTTGTCCTGTCACTGGTAACTTAAAGGAAGCGACTGACACTCAAATGCAAGCATAGAGGCAAAGATGTGACATTTAAGGTAGTGTTGAAATCAGACCAACACCATGCCTTCTATTTTAAAAATCCCAGTCCACTGAAGAAAAGGGGCTTCCCAAACTGTTCTTAAAGAATATGTTCCATGGGCTTTAGGTTAGAAAGCAGAACTAAACCTTCTCAGGTGTGGAATGAGAGCAGACAGCAGCAGTTCTTACAGTACTTGCTGACATTCCTGGTACACAACACTGTAAGTCACCTGCCAGAGAGCAGGAATGGACAGACTAGGTAAATTCTTATATTAATCTGTCATACTGATCCCATTAATGTATTCACTACCAACTGAAACTCCCACTCCTCCAGCAAGCTGCTTCTGTCCCACTACAAAGGAATCTATTGGTATCAGAGGGAGAGGATGATAACAAACAGAAGTTACAATCCATATCTGCTCAAAAATACCACATCTACTGTGACATGAAAGCTCTGTGCCCCACGCTCTCCTCCACTGCATCACCACCCCGAATACTCACCTCTCCTCTCATCTATCTGCCATGCAGACCAAGCTTCCAGACAAATCCTGGTCCCCAGCAAAGCAGAACCAGGTGCTGTGCAGAAGGGACAGAAGCAAGAAGAACACTTCCCACACAACCTGCACACCACACTGGCTGCACCCATGCACACCACAGTCTTCCCCTGCACACAGCCCAAGACTGCACAGCTGCAATTTCTTTTTCATCACCTCAAGACTGCTGCTTCAGGGTTATAGGGATAGTTTGGAATCAATAAGCAGTTCCCACAGCAAGCTGTGGCAAACCCCTAACATGACACCAGTGTGATAATGCTACAAGAAATGAACTAAACAAGCAGCCCAAAACAGGAGGAAGGAATATTTTCATCACCCAGGCTCTACCTGCCACTTTAACTCCCTTCTTTTCAATACCTCCCTGGTACCTGCAAGCTGCTGCAAGAAAAGTGATGGGAATCTGAGCAGGAAGCCCTGTCACACCTTGTCCCTGTGCAAAAATCCAAATTTAGCCTTTTAACCAGGCAGCATCTATGCATGCTCTAATCACTGACTGCATAAAGCTTTGCACAGTGCTTGGATTTGGGCTCCGAAACTCATATCCCACCTCAGCTCATCCCAGCTCAGGAAGCACAGCCCAGAGAATGCAGCACCAGGTTCTCCTTAGCCCTTGGACTACAAGGGAGAAATAGTGGGAGCTTAGGGTCAGAAGCATGGAGGATACATTTGTTGTGCGTTTAAGCTGTGTTGCTGAAGATGTTTTGCTCTGCTTTGCATGTGTGTCTCTTCCAGATGGTTTTCCTTGTATTTAAAAGAAATAGGCATACTTAAAATCTACCTTACAAAACCTCAGCAAATTAACACTGATCTTTTCCAGACAATTCTTCAAATGAATGTTCTGCAAATGCCTCCTCACAGCATGCAAAGATTTAGATACGCTGGGAAACGGCTCCACAAAGGATGCTCTCTAACAAGAGGAATTTAAGCACTGAAACCAGTTCAATTTGCCGCTTTTTGATTTTAATATAAAAAGAAATACTTTCTGCAAGGCAAGATTCAGCTTTCATCCCCAGAACCCCAGCACAGACTTCGCAGGCTAAACCAATTCACAGATAAGCACGTTTCATAAACACGACACATCTCTTGGCTCACAGAGGTTCTGGAGAAGCAAAGAACAGGCTGTGCTGACATCTGGTGGCTTTCTCTCTCTGCAGGCAAAGAGTTCATGGCAATAGGTCTTGGCTTCTCACTGCCTTTTTTTTTTTTTTTAATGCATTCCTGATGTAACTTCATTTCCTTACAAGATACTACTAAGCATGATGATAAAAACATTTTTGTTTCCACTAACTGGTAGACAGCGCTGTCCTTTGCAAGTCTTCCTGCAAAGCAAGAAAGGAGCCTTTGTTGTGTGCTGTTAGTGACAGTGTAGAAAAAGTCTCCATTTCAAAGCATATTTTTTCGTGAACAAATTTTTAAAAAATGTACCTCCACTGCCACAGGAAATGCTGCTATTGCACACCAGATGAGGTGCAAACCTAATCCCTAAAGCATTGCAAATCAGCAGAAGAAGCAAAGGGAAGTGGTTGGGGGAACGTTCGAAGCTGTGTCTGTTTCTCTGACTCAATAGGAAACAGGGAGCAAAGAAAAGTCAATATCCTGATAAAATGAAAAGCAGCAAAAGTTGTCTACTGGGCGTTTCTTGACTCATTAATCATTCGCAAATCTGTGCCAAGTAGTACGATGGAAAGGAAGCAATGGAAAGAGGGCCAGGTGCCAACCAGTCCAAACTGTTCAAAAACCAGAAGTGTGCACTTGCCTTGGGCATTTGTAATGCCTCCAGTCATCTGCCCTGCTCTGTATCCAGGATCCTATCAGTTGCAGGAGACCAAGAATGAGTATCCCACATTCTGGTTTTAGCTTCTTGGTCTTTGGACACTCAGGATTTCTGTGGGTATTGGTTTCCAAGGACAGGACCCACGGCTGTCCCATCATGGCAGTGGGAACTCTTGGACTGCTACTTGCAGGCTCATTTTAAAATAAATGATCTGTCAGGGGATGTTAAATACTCCCAGAGAGTGAAGGAGAATCACCACAGCTTACAACATATTTCTGGATCACCTATAAGTCAGAATGTTTGCATCATATAAAGCAGTTAACTATGACTGTAACAATGGTGCTTATCAGATCTTTGAGGAGTCCTTTATGCCACTGGTCAACATTTAACTCAGTTGTCCATGTCAGTGTATTTTTCTCAACTCTTGCTTCTTCAAGAGGCAACATAACTATCTCTAGACAGAAAAATAAAGAGAACTGTTGAATGCAGAAAGTATCATGTGACAAAGCCAGAAGAAACAAGATGCCTATTTGAGCAGTTCAATTATTCCATTCCAAAAATTATGAAAAAGCATCATTTTTGTACCTTCAGTTCTATAGAAAGCAGCAGTGCTCTGATATCTCTGCACCAAGTGTTACACATCCAGATTTTGCTGTTTATTCGGTTACATTGTTACCCCTTCTTCCTATTTATGATAATTCCTTTCCAATTTTCGTCTCTTCTTCTTCAGTAGCTACTCTTTCACACCTCCTAATTAAAACTCCAGTTTCTCTGAAGTGATTTTTTTCTCCAAGAAACAGCCAAGCCTGACACACCACCCCAGTGTTCCACTTTGACTGCCTTTCCCTGCTACAGTGTTATAACCCAGGATAAATTTTATCTTATTTCAGTGTCCTCTCTGGATATTGTTCTTTTGTTTAGCAGAAAAATGGTGAATGGTTCCAAGAACAGCCCACTGTAACATGAATCCTTATTAACCCCACAATGCCTAAGAACACTGGCAAAGCTATAGAACTTACCCCAGCACACCTTTGATTAAAAGCAACCACAAACGAATGCAGTTCATGATTTCTGCCAGGATAACAAACCACAGTACTAACTCTGTGATTTTCTTCAACAGAAAGTTGATTTCATGACAACATGGACAAAGACATCCCAACCTTTACTAATTTATTAGCCAGTGTTCAGAGATTTCATTCAGTACTCAACAATCCTGGAATCAAACCTACTTTGATACAAGGCTGTACCATACCCCACCAAAACAATGTTGGAACAGCATCTTTCCTAACAGGTTTTCAGTTATTATCTGTGGTTTTGTGGGGTTTACTTGAAAGAAGCATTACTAAAAGTCCCATTTAAAAAAAAAAAAAAAAAACAAAACAGAAACAACAAAAAAAAAACAACCAGTAGAAAAACACTTCAGGAAGAAACCAGTTTACAAGTAGGGCCATTGAGAGCATTACAAAAGGCTCCACTGTGCCACTGGAGAAAGAAGCCAATGAAGTGCCATTGCCAGAGTGAACTGAGCTCACAAAGCAACAGTTTAACTCTTCCCTTGGAAAGAGAAGTTAATCTGGAGTGCCAGGCACATCATTCTGGAATATTTGCAATGGAACATTTACAGTGTTTCTCACTGATGCTGTAGAATTGCTCTTCCACTGGACCACACTTGATGTGACACTACAAGTTTGGAACTGTACAAGCCCAGAAAAGTACAATTGTTAAAATGTGATGACTCTTTCAAGCAGAAATCCTTTAGAGAAAAGGGATCACAAAACTAATCCAAATCTGTCTGAAAGGGCTGGAGACCAAATTCAAATCCCCAGAATAGGAGGAAAAGAATGGCAGTGCTTGCTCAGTCTGAGAGCCTGCATGTGCTGACAGACACCATTTAGATGCCTTGGCAGGCCAGCCAGAGACCCTGATTTCTCTGGTACACCATCTATTCTTACAGAGTTACCTTCATTTTTGTAAATTTGGCTGAACAAAGATGGGATTGTCTGGAGTGCAATGCATCATCTTGAACTGTCTGACAAGATGAGCACAAACTCTTATTAACCACATAAATCTGCAAACATGACAGACTGTCTAAGGTGGCTGAGATATGTTTAGGGAGCAAGTCACCAGCAACAGAGAGGCTGCCTGGACAGAAAGAGAAGGCAAGAGGTAAATTCTCCTCATAAATTCATCAGGGCATGCGTAACAGCATCCACATCCCAGGAAAACATAGGTGACATGGGACTCCTCCTTACAAGATAAAGATAAAATCATTTAATCTCGGTTGATAAAATGGTAGAGTTCTTTCACAAGAGAATAAAACTCTGAAGCAAAGCTGTTGGTGAGTAAAACAGCCTGAACCAGAGAGTTGTCAGGAAGGATGAGGAAAATGAGGTGGGAACAATACACAGAGGGTTCTTTGGCCCTACATCTAAAATAAAGGGAAATTTTATTTAGATATTTTGGAAACCACACATGTCAATAAAAACAATAATCAAGGCTCTAGGAAATGGTACAGTTATTCCTCCAGAAAGTCTCATGGATAGAGCATTGTCAGCTCTCACCCAGAGCTCAGGGTAGATGTATAGGTCTAAAGCAATTGCACATGAGGTCTCATTTGATTAAGCAGAGCCCAAAAAGCCTGCCAAGGCAGAGAGCCAGCATCATTCCTATTTCAGTGAAGGAAGGCTTAAAGGCACAGTGTCCCATGTTGGTACCCCCTAAAAAGCATTTCATAAGTAGTATCTCCCTAAAGGCACTTTATTGGATGCATGATTATTTTCTGTTATTCTTAATTTGGTTCATGTAGTAGGAAAGCCTGGAATTACCAAGAACAAACACATAGCAACAGAATATTTGGCTCATGGAAAGCACAAAGGAATCAATCCCAGTCTTGAGGACATGTCTCACAGACTTGGCCTCTCCTCACAAATAAAATGCAATCATTCAGGTTTTATTCTTAAAACTGAAACCATGAGCTTTCACTCCATTTGGAAAAATGCCCAGTTCCTTCTTAGGCACACTGATGTCCTGGCAGGACTCGAGCTGCTACCCCTATGTGAAGGTGCCTCCATGAAGTAAAGCTAAAAACAGGCGAGCTGGTCCTTGGACACAAAAGCCTCCAAAAGACATTTGTCCCTTTCAGCATGCTAAAGAGGGCTGGAAGAGAGGATAATGGAAAGCATTCATCACTGAAAAGCATGAAACACTGGCCAGTCTGCACTATTTAAACAAAAGAGACCAAATATAACATGAGAGAAGTAAAGCTGTGACTTGAAACAGAGAGGTTCTCTTCTCAAGCTCTTTAAAATACCCAGTGATTTGGCCATAAAACATTTCATTTCATTCGAAGGAGGTTTCACTTCATTTTCATTAGAAGTTGGTACTGTGATGGGATCTTCTTGTGCATTGTATAATTTCCATATGCAGTTACTGTCTGCTGTGGGATCACACCAAGAATGTGTACCACAGGTCAGGGATGGCACTGCCTGAGGCTCAAGAGCCAAGCACAGCAGAAAGAAAAGGGAGGAAGAAAAAAGTCATTTATGTCCCCCAGTTTTCCTTCTCTCAGCCTTAGCATATTGACAGAAATTAATTTCTATAGGAAGGGAATTGCACTGTTTGCAAAGAAATCCTCTAGGATTTATTGATCTTTAAGAAAAATCTCATTAAGCAGAATAAGGAAAATTTACAACAGGTATGGGAAAACAAAACAATCTCTTGGGATCTTCACCAGGCCGAAACAGGATTAGCTCTGTAGTTTCTGTAATCTTCCTCACAGAAGAATGCTAATTCCGTCTCATTTGCTAGAACAAATAAAAAATTAAATATTTAGCACACCAGCAAATGAACCACCAACAGACAGCTATCTAGAATCTTAGAAGACAACTAGTAATTCTATGGTCAAAGGCAATTATAAATCACCACACACTTTTCTGTTTCTTCCTCATATTTTTGCAAAAAAGATTCCAGTATTAAAGATGTCATTTCACCTCGTTAAAAAACACCCCAAACAAACAAAGCCACCAAGAATATGAACATATAGAAGTAAATATGTACACAAGACCCCTCAAGATTTGTTTAACACAGTCTTCAGAATTGTTTGTATAAGCATTCAGCAAATTAAGTGACTCCATTTCTAACACCTTCAAATGCTAGGAAAGTAATGAAGCATGATATACTCTTTTTTGGTGCATTTTTCTGTTAGGAGAGGGAGAAAGAAACTTCTTTTTCCCATTAAATTAGCCTGTAGGTATAATAATTTAATACTTAGAGGATCAGTAGAATATTTTACAGATCACTTTATATTCTCCCTCATGACCCATCAAAATATGTGTCTGAAGAAGTTAATTTTTTGCCCAGCTGATGATTAATTCATGAGGCTTCAACAATATGCAAAGTGAAAGACACAAATTGGCTTCTCCAGCAATACCTTCAAATACCTCTAATTATTCACAGGGGATATGGCAGAGCTAAAGGACCCACAAAGGTTCAGAACAGTCACAATTCTTTCAACCCAGTAGGTCAAGGACTTCCTCTTCTAAAACAATAAGTCAGCAACATTACTAATTCAGAACAGAGACAAATCTGATGGAAAGCCTGCACAATTATTAAACATGGAATTCTTTAAGGTGCTGAGCCAATAAGTTCCACATTCGTTTTTTAAATTAAACCTTAAGTTAATGAAGTCTGCCTGTCTTGTAAAAAAAAAAAGAAAAAAAAAGGGTAGAAGGGATTTTAGAATCTCAACTAGAAAACAGACAAGACTGTTTGTAATGAATACTGAGCACTTTATTAACATACATCCTGCTTTTTTAAAAAAATGCAAGCATTAACTTTGCTGACTGGATAATAACTGTAATAATAATCACTACTAGAGAGGCTTTCCTGAGGATACTTATCTAATGTCCTCATCATTTCTAACTCTCTAGCCCAACCCTGTATAGTGCCAAGGGCAATCAACTGCAGCTCAGGAAAAATGTTCTGCATGTATCAGAATTTCCCAGATTTTCTAATGGTCATTCTGACTGTTTTATTCTAGTAAGTCTTGTCCAGACTATATGTTGGAAATAACTCATATCTCAATAGGACATTTCAAATTTTCTTAGCGATTTAAAGAAAATGTACAAAATAATACTTTTGTACCAAATGAGGACCAGTGGTACATGCTATCATACTTCACTTCTTGGCTTACTCTTTTCCACTTCTTGTTGAAGAAGAAAAGTAAAATCTTCAAGATTTTACTACAAAGTCCCCACTCCTAACTTAGCTAATTTTCACATCAAGATACACTGGAACATATCCAAATTCAAAATGGCATAATGGCACATTGCATTATCCAAAGAAAAGGTTTTTCCCTTCTATTACAAATATCCTCTGTATACTAATGACTAATAATTGCTGTTATTCAGAAAAAAAAGGGGAAAAAAACAGCTTTAAACCATTTTCTGCCCTAAATGAACCACCCTTCCCTTTGTATAGAGACACAGAACAGGCTGCTGTATTCCTATTTCCTTTCACTGTAACATTTAGTCTGATGTTTTGACACCTTTTTTGAGATCACATCCAACTGTTTCACTGTTGTAGCTACAAACTTAATTTCAAAGATGGATAATATATACAAATATTCATCCATAGCTTTTTGAAAGAAGACAGCTTTGTTGTTTCTAATTCAACATCTGGCACTGTCATCAGTCCCTCTCCAGAACTGCACTGCCTCTTATGCCTTATGTAGATAAAGATCATGGCTAAATGAATCTTCTGCTAACTAAATTACAAATCTGTAATGCTTGGGTGCCACTAATCATCACTTTTTTTTTTTTCTTTCCCAGACAAAATGACCTGGTGTAGTAAAAACTAGGATTCATATTATAGGAACATTTAAAGACCTTTAGGAAAGGTATATTGAGACCAGTTGCAGTTCACACCAGAGAAAAACATTGGAGAAACATCCCAAGTCACTTAAAACCAGAAAATAAATCACAGGAAACAGAAGAACCAAGTAACCTATGAGAAGGAAATCCCATTCAGTAGGCTGGGGAGCAATCAGTGAGCACCAGGAGCAGGAGGGAGCCTCCTCTGTGAAGCCCCTGCACTTAGAGCACAGGCAGTTAAAGCTTTCCAGCCAGGCAAATCAGATTCAAATGAGCAAATGTCCATATCAAGGTGGAATGCAACCACATCCCTTAAGTGCCCTGCTGCCACAAAGTCATTCAGCCACATTTACGAGAAGCCCAAAGGACATCCAGGAACCATCAATTTTATCATGACAGACATTTCTGTACATTATTACCAAAAGACATGCCCTATATGTAGTCTCCTGTCAAAATGTGAGAAATCAGGTCAAGTTTCAACTCTTTGCTATGTTCAGCACATTCTCTAAATGATTCTGCTCGAGCTTTCCTGAGCAGTCTGGCTATCAGGCACTGTATGCTGCACATTAAACAAATCTAATCTTATTTCATTATTCCATGCTGGTTCCACTACTTACATTTCTAACCAAAACATCAGTTTAAATGTTACTGATAAGACTAAGCAGACACGGTACTAATAACCTATCTGTCAATCATTTAAAATTACTCTCAGCAGAATTATAAGCATACCCTCTAAAAATCACAATTTGCATTCTGAACATTTGGAGTGCAGATACCTGCTGCCCTCAGACCAATGATTTGAATAATGCTTGCCTGAATAATTACCAAGTCGTGTAAAGAGCATCAGAAATAGCATTTACTTTTCGGCAGCCTGTCCAAACATAATCAGCCAGTTATCAGTTTAATGCTACCACAAGGAACAGCATCTTCAGTCAATACAAATGTACTCCTACCTACTCCAGCTGCTTTGAGCGTACTGTCTTCCTTCAAAATCAGTTTGTCATCATCTTCCAAACTCACTACAAGCTCACCAGTCTACAAATCAGAGAATCAGAATACAAAGATAAGAAGAAGAATTTACTGATTGCCAGTGCCCCAGTCTTGTTTGACAGTGCAGAGATCTGCCTGCATCAAAGCATGCAAAAGGGGAAGAACACAGCTAATAATCTTACCTTAGATTTGTGTGCTTGGTGAATAATCTTCATTGTATCTGAAAGAAAATACAGTGTTTTCCTAAAATAAGGCTTAATAAGCAGACAACACTGAAAGTTGTACTTGGGAAAGACAAACAAACAAAGGGGGAAGCTTCAAGATCTTTTGTTATTAACAATTTTGTGTATTCAACCTGAAAGAAGAGAAAACATCTTAATCTCACAGTCCTGTGGCCACAGTCTTAAAGCAGTCAATGCAACATTAAGGAACCACATCCGACTGGGCTTCTGTCTGCTGGCTGAATTACAATAACCAACTAATGACCATCTCAATTGCCAGTCAAAACACGTCAATTTAAATGCCACTTAAGGGTCTTTTAACCTTAATAAGTTTTACACATGCAACTGGGGCAGGACCAACAGCATTTATGCACTGTCAACTACCACAGCTAAGTTGATTCGGCAGCAAGTGATTAAGACACAGTAACCTGACCACTTCAGATCATCCCTTGAAATCTTCCTTCTCATGAACACTACACCCAGAATCCATGGCAGAAATTTCGTTAAGCAAATTCATTTTCCATGAACATATACAGCCTCTTCTCTTTTTAATGCTATACCCTCTTCTATAATTTTTATCTTATGTTTGTGGAGTGTAGTGCTTTTAGAAATTAAAAAAAAAAAAAAGTACCACTTTCTTC
Source organism: Vireo altiloquus (assembly GCA_013396875.1). Lineage (NCBI taxonomy): Eukaryota > Metazoa > Chordata > Aves > Passeriformes > Vireonidae > Vireo > Vireo altiloquus. The sequence goes on from VZRF01000295.1 coordinate 711,869, forward strand.
TGGCAATATAGGCAGGGTTTTGCTAACAGAAGGGAGAAATAGGAAAATAACATGGTCACTAAAGCAACTGGATGAGTGCAAAATGCAGAGGGAATGGCTTAAAGCCATGCAACACTAAAATTAAAAAGACTGAACTCTAAAGACTCTGTGTTTGAACAAATTTGGAATAACACATCAATGCCTTCCCAACAAAGAAGAAAAACCAGTTCTGCTTGTCTAGTTTAGTTTTGTGCATTGAGTGAACACTTCATGTTGAAATAGTCTGGTAAGAGAAGGATGCAGCAAAGTTAAACACTGGCTAAACCAACTTTCAGACTACCAGGAGCAAGTAGTCAGATGTTCAGAATAACACAGATCACACTCCCACTCAGAAGTTTGCTTCCATAACATTCTGGCCCATTTTAAAGACTTTTAAAAACATTCCTAAGTTAAAAAGTACTTTGTATTCTCACTGCAGAGGTCACTGAGAAGGGAGCCTTGGTGTGTTGTAATAACTGTGATATTAGAAGCAAGACAAACATTAACTTGCAATTACCAGGATCCATCTTGCATAGAAACATTACAAAACGACCAAGCAATCACAGAAAAAATATATTGCAATCATGAAACCTTTCTACTACAGCCAATAAACCCAGCTTGTGCCTGTTAGTTTCAAGCTCCTCTGTCTACTTTGACACGTTCCCTTTTCTCTAGTCTTTGTCCAGTCGTGCCCTGAAGTGTTGTCTCAGTTTCACTTGCTCAGAACTCCATCCCTAGCACCCAGCAGTTTACCATGTCTTCATATGAGCTATTAAATGCCTTCTCTAACTCTGTTGCAGAGATGAAATTATAATCTCTTCTCATAAAATAAGTCCTCTCATTAGCCTTTGCTATTTCATCCCCATTTAGTCCCACTCAATCATACTGCCAATTTTTTATCTTGCCTTTTCTGATAACAGGTCTATCATGGCAATTGATAAAATATCACTTTCTAAGTGATTTTATGAACTACTTGCCATACTGCTCCACATTCATGGATAAAAGAAATAAAACTGAGAAGCAGCTTATGGAGCAAGTTGGCACCCAGACTGCCAACACCAGTGAAAAGATGGCAATGACAAGGTACTAAGGTAAGACTGACTCAGAAGAGTTCTAGACCAAGAACAACAATGATCCATACAAAGAAATGAAGAGAAAATGAAAGTCAGAAGCTTTGAGACGTGAATTGGAGCACTAATCCAAGAGGGAAAATGTGATGGCATTATATATGATGTTAAAAGAATAAAGTGGTGCTGAATTCTTCAAGGAATGAAGCTGAAACAGGTGAAGTGAGAGACAACCAGATCCAACCAAGATTTCTGGCACTGCCGAACAACACAGGAGGAAAAATCTGACTCTGTTACTGTCATTATTCATGCAAAAGTCTCACTGCCCTTTCCTCACAGAAACACATGACAGTAGAGCACTGTAGAGACAGCAGAGATGCCAAAAACATGAACCTGGATGATTCACAGCCTGAGGGGAAGGTGAGGAACCTGGCTTTGATTTTCCTGTGTGAAAGTTTTCCTGTAGTTAGCACCATCACAGTAAGAGTAGGCCCCCAGTAACTGGTGCAACAGGTTTTAAAGTTATGCTCAATCCTACACAGCACAATCAGGCCCTTGGCCACCACATATGCCTTGGGAAAAGCTAAACTGATCTCTGAGGGATGAAAGAACTAGCAGCTGGGATAGGCAACACCAGGGATACAACTGAGAGCAGCAGTTTTAGACAGGACTCCCTCATCCAAAGCCACAGATGGGGTGAAGGGCACCTCCAAATTCAAACTTACAGTTACAGATGTTAAGACCTTAAGTAACATATTAAAAATAATAGTAACATTCAAATCCTTGTCACTGATGTATCATCAATCTTCATCCCTAACTCTTTTTCTGGCTTCAATTTGCACTCTGTTTCACCATCAGCAAGAGCACAAAATGAAACCCATGGCTATTTTTTTAAATAGGCAGATAGAGTTTATTACCATTCACACATATTAAGTAGGTTTCTCATTCAGTTCTTTGAATCACCATAGAGGAAGGAGTTTGCCAACTCCAAGAACATAGGAGACAGAGAATCACTTCCAGGAAAACTCCAAGGGAACTTTGAGGATTGTCAAGTTTAGGAGAAGATATGTGACTGACATCTGAGTTTACGAGCTCCAAGAAAGGAAGTAATTTAGTCTATTTAAAAAGTTTTCTCTGTCCCAAACAGATGAATTGCACATGTTTATACCAATTTGCACAAAAAGGAAATATACATATAGCTTTACATTAGAGGATAAAGCCAGCTTAAATTTCACATCATGCTATTTCATACCTCCTGTCCAGCTTGTATTTAGGAGCTTTCATATCTACTTGGAGCAAAGTTCCCCTGTTTCTCTTATATTGTGTAAACAATTTAAGTGTGTAAGTCTTAAGCATTTTCTACTTCTTGCCTTCACCTACAGCTTCACCATCAGTAAACAGATACTGAAGTACATAAGCACACAGAGAACTACAATTTCAAAGTGTTTTGAGATCACAAGCTGCTCATTAGGGTAAAGACAGAGTTAAAAGGCACTTACAAAAGTAATAAAAAATTAATAGCAAACCCATCAGTACCTAGCAGCAAATAATGTAAATCACACAGCCTAATTCCAAGATTAAAACAGATCTTCAAAATAATGGTCAAGTTCTGCAGACAAGATGCCAGTGGCATAACTCCAGCCACAAGAGCTGGATAGAGTTGCACATGTAGGCAGGCACTGGCACCAACATTAGTATTGTACAACAGTTATCTTTCAAGTTGTAAAAATGCTGGTGTCAAATATTATGTGGGCATTTGACAGTAATTACAACAAGAAAAATGAAAAACACCTACCATACTTGTAATTTTTAAAAGGAGGAGGAAGTCCTGTTCTTGAAGACACATCTATTAAAAAAAAAAAGCACAAAGTTAAAACAAAGCCCTCTTTTTAAATTATTTTAAATTCAATTCCCATTATTGTGCAATGTATGCATCCCCTGGGCAGCCTTTACCCAAAAATAAATCTGCAACATAGGAGACTTGTTTGAGCTTCAAATGCTAAAACACAGCCTTTGGCTCAGATTCTATAGTGACTCCATATGTGAATAACTTCATTTGAGTGTGAAGTCCCTCTGAACAAAACACCCCATGAGGACAGTGAGTCAGTGCAATTAGGGTATGATCACAGGAGCCTGGTCCTTCAGAAATCTCCCAGGAACATCCTTTTAATGGTTTGCCTGGCATCTCTCTTTACCTTATACGAACAGCTGACAACTGTCATTCAAACTAAACCAACACAGCCATGAGAACCAGCCATGAAAAGGAAGCCAAAGTGTAGAAATTTAACTCTTCAGCTGCATGCAGGACATAGCCCATAAGTACCTGCAAGAACATTGACACCTTCCCTGCTGCCAGTACTCCCAGTGACTTAACCATGACCTCAGAAGGCCCAGCCAGTGCAGAGCTCAGCAGCAAGGTGGCTGAAACCATGATTTCTTCAGTAGTTTAAAAATTTATCTCAAACTGCCTCTTCAAAACAGATTACAGTAAAGAAAGGAACATGGCTTTTGGACCCCTGTGGAATGAGGTTCTAAAAAGTTTTTTCAAGACATTGGCTTTATCTCAAATAACAGTGAGTTGCAATACTGCACACATCAAAAGCAAGTTTCTGAGCATTGTTTTTTATTTTCTTGTTCATAACAGCAGCTGTGCCATAAGTTCTGAGAGTGCTTCCAGTTTTCTAAAAGCATCCTGAGATCTTGGCATGCCTATCGCTGCCTAGAAGTATGGAAATTGCCAAACACGATACACCCATGAGTCTCAGGGAAATGTCCTAGGAATTGCTCAAATGCTATCATCTATAACAGCTCAAGACTTGTTTAAGCTGACTTCATGCAAAAAAACCAAATTATGTTATTCAAAGGTTCAGTAACCTTTGAATGTCTCCATTTAGGTGCGTGGAAATACACCTGCAAGATTAAGGGTAACACCCTAATTACCAAGTCACTGTGTGGGCTTGTCTGCAGTATTTAACTTTTAGATTCACTGTCACTTTTAACCAGGCTTCTAAAACAGAAAGCCCACAGATGAATAAATCTGCACCTCAAAGCTCAAGATGGAGACAGAAACTCAGAAACAAACATGCACAGTGAGACCACACAGTGTCAAAAACAAATTTTCAAGATTCTCTCTTCTCACAAATAGCAAACAGACTTGCGTTCCCAACAGTCCACATATTTGTGTAATTAGGATCAAAAGACTTTCTAAATTCTATTAATTTATTCCTATTAATTTATGAATATTTGCCTGACAGCACCACTCAGGGAGCCTGAGGCACTGAGCCAAATGCAGCAATGTCCTTGTTTCTTTTAGACTAAACATGAGGATTCGGGCAGGGGGAGCAGTCCATCCAAATTTAGGAACGGCACACCGACCATGGAAGCTGTTATTAACTCCAGACCTTTCATCTAAGGAAGGAAAGCACACAGGGGATGTTAACACAAATATGGCATCTCTACCAAAGCCACAGAATTCCCATTCATTTGCTCCCTTCCACTTCCCTGTGCAGGGACAGCAACACGAGGGACTGAAGTGAAGAAATGAGACAGTGATGTCCTACCCTGCCTCACAAAAGCGATGAACTCCTTCACTGTCTGATCCAAGGGCACTCCGTGGTACACCACAGGTCTGAAGTTCCGGTGCTCAAAAGAGCGCACAAGACGAACTGTGACGGTCGAGCCTTCTGCCGACATGAGAATTAATCCTGAACAACCTGGGAAACATTAAAGAGAGGAATTATTGCCCTTCCTCCACCCACGAGCACAGCTGGAAAACAAGGCAGAGGTGGGCCTCGTGCAAAGGATAAAACACGGTGAGAAATTCAACAGCATTGTGCTTTTCAAGATTTCACTTCTATGATTCCTACTGGAGCAGTAACAGGGTCTCAAAGCAAACGGGGCATTACTGACACTGCTCACCACATACTCTGGTATCTGTGCTGTGTAATGCCACACCAGACTCCCTGCTAAACATGCAGAAGTGCTATGGATAAATCCAAGTGTGTTGTTTGGGTTTTAAGTGACTGAAGACTACCTGCTGGGCGAGTAACCTTGTGCTCTAGAAGAATGTCGTAATACAAACAAACTCAAAGCCTTTTTAACATATTTAGGTTGTAGAGAGTATAATACCCTGAAATATGCCTAAGATGTTACACAATGCTCGTTTTCACCTCCCCAGGGAAAGTGAAAAACAAAAACCACCCCCACATACACAGGCAAATAATTCTCCTGGTACGCTACTGCATCATTAAGGGATTTAATTTATAATAGTTGGTCTCTAGAATAGCTCAGTGGGCTTATACTACTTCAACAGAGAACAGATCTTACAACAGAATGGCCTTGTCAACCCAAACCCCTCTTCAAACAAGCCCACATACTGTTCTGTTGGGTTTTTTCTCTCCACAGGAAAATAATCTCTTTTCTATCTTGACATACTTCTGTATTTTTGGCGCTGGGCATCCCTCAGCTTCCTGCCCACATGCTAAACTGACGTGGCTGCTGCAGCAACGAGCAAGGACTGCAGCCCATGTGCTGCAACATCAGCAAGACCACTGCACCTCCCGTCCCTGGGCAGGCATCGCAGCCACCACCTCCAGTCCTGAGAGGGAATCTTTCACCTGTTCATCCCCTTATGGTTTTTTTTGTGTCTCTTTCTTTCGTTTTTTCCCTTTTTTTGCTGCGGGGTTATTTAAGTGCCCCACCTTCATGCAGGTGCATCCCAGCCTTGGCTGTATTTGTCCCAGCCGCAGCCCAGCAAAGCAAACTATCAATATTTTCAAGTACTATCTGTAGAATTGGGACAAAGCCCTTCCACCACACAAGGCAACTTGCTTTTACAGCCCCGTGGTTAATAATTCTCCGAGTTACAATTCCATCTTAAATGAGCTGTGTGTATCACACACCACACAAATAATACATGCTAATCAAAAAAAAAGTGTACTTTGCTCCTGAAAATAACTCGACTTATACTAAACAGCAAAGATGGATGTTTTCTTGGTGCCATTCCACACGGGCTGGAGAATTGGAGGGTGCAGTAAAGGGTACAGCATTCAATCCACTTGGTCCTCAGCAGCATGGAAAAACACCGTAGGAACACAGAACCGGGAGCACAACCAGAAATCACTTTTACATTTACTACTCAAACAGATCGCATGTAGGGCTGGGACCATTTACTACCCCGCGCCTCCATGGGGACAAGAAGGCAGGCGGGAGGCGCTGGTGGCCCATTCCTCTAGGAGAGAGGGACGCCTCCGGACCCGCAGCAGCACCGAGACCACCGCCCGCCCCCTCAGCGGGACCCCGACCGCCGCCCCGCCGCCCGCCCGGGCCCGTTACCGCGCTCCGCCGGCACTTCCGGGTCCCGCCCCGCC
>VZRF01000295.1:718461-801440 GCA_013396875.1 Vireo altiloquus
GGGCGCCGGGGCTGCGGGGAGCCGGGGGGGCTGGGGGGCTCCGGGTACCTTCCCCTCGCTCACCCGCTGCCGCCTTCCCCGCAGGCCGCCTTCCAGAAAGCTGCCGAGGAGGTGAAGCAGCTGAAGTCGCAGCCCGCGGACCAGGAGATGCTGGACATCTACAGCCACTACAAACAGGCCACGGTGGGCGACGTGAACACGGGTAGGTGCCGCCCGCGCTGCCCCCGCCGGCGGCCCTGGAGACGCTTCGGGAGGTACAACCTCTCCCCCGTTGCGCTTCCCGCAATCCCGCGGCTCGGCGAAAGTGACTCAGTGCCGAGTTGGCACGGATTTGTGTGCGGGAGGGCACAGGCTGACCCGATAAGGCTTTGTGCAATTCGTGGTTTTTAGATTAACCCGGCTGCCGCCGTCTGAACCGTGCAGCGAGGGCCTGAGGATGCTTTGTGTTAGCTTTGTGCAAATATTGGGATTGGGATTTTTGGAGGCCTCTGTCAGTAAGGAGCTGCTCAGGCCAAGGGGTGCTGCTTTAATGCAAACAAATCTCGGTTATACAGACTTAAACAGCAAGGCAAACGATACAAGTGTGGAATTGCAGTGCTGGAGGGGATGACATATACAGTTTATTTAGAGTGGATTGACTGCTAAAAATAGTATTTGGAAAGCAAAACCAGAAGAACAGGAGAAAAGCTTTATAGGATCTGCAATTAAATATCATACTTTAGAAAGACTGTACCAAAGATATGTCTGCAAGTACACACTGCAAAATGTTTCTGGCTATTTCTCTCGCTACATTGCTGTCAATGGCAGCTCAGCCTTTAGAATAACATTTAGAGTAAAGCGTGTCTCTATCGACCTTGTGCAACACCGGAGTAGCTAGAAATAGAAAGGGAAAAGGTCATTTCTTTGGAGTGCTGGCCTCCTAACCCAGTAGCTGGCAAAGTTTATTGAGTGTCCATTGATTTAAAAGCTGGCAGTGAAGTGTACAGTAAATGGTAATTTAATCTTTTTCCAAAGCGGGCAGCATGAGGGAGGAAGGAAGTGACTTTGGGTTTAAGATATGATCATTTTGGTGTGGCTGGACCTCAGCATTATTAGTGCTTGACAGGGTGAAACAGAGCTCCAGAGCTGTGAATATGCCACCATTCCTGCAAGTGGCTGCACTCCTGTGGAGCAGCAGCCAACATGAGTTGGCAGAGAAGCAGCCTGTGGGAGGGTGACTGGTGGGGTTTGTGCTGGAGAGGAGTGGAGCTGCCAACTGGAGCTGCAGGTCACTGTGCCATGGGAGCTGCACCAGGGTGTTTCCATGGATACTGCCCAGTTCCATTTGCGAGTTCTAAGAATTGTCTTTAAGGGGAGAGAGAGAGGAAGTAAAACAAAAAAGGGGACTTTACGTGAAGAATAACCATATGCACATTGTTCTACTTGGCCAGACCACAGCCTCCAGTGAAGTGAGTTAGATTTCCAAGGTTTCCAGAGGCACAGCTATAGGTTAGAAACACATCACTGCCTTGATGGTAATGAGTTCTAAGCTGTATGTTACTACAAACAGTTGTCTGTTTTCATGTCTCTGCCTGTAATGGACCTCAGGGTATTTCTGCTTTACTTTAGAGCTGGTGTTCTTTAATTGGATAGCTCTTATGTGACATCAGGCTCTTCAGAAAGTACAATTAAACAGAATCACAATAGTTGGTGCTCTTCTGCTCAAGTGCTGTTGTCTCAAGGGAGTTTGAAAGAGTCTATTTCTGTGTCACTAGCAATGTTGTAACATACTCCCCTGAGGTGATCTGCTGGCTACAGCTTAGCATGTAGCAGCTGCAGAGATGAGCCATTGTATTTTGTCATGGTTAAGAACTAACTAAGCCTTCAAGTGGGTATTACCTACACCCAGATCACACAAACTAATCCTGCTGCTTATCCTGTCTCTCTCAGAGCGCCCTGGTATGCTGGACTTCAAAGGCAAAGCAAAGTGGGATGCCTGGAGTGCATTGAAAGGTAAGTGTCTGATTAAAGAAATGAGTAAAATTACCACTGGCAAACTAGTCAGAAAGGCATATGTAGTTCAGCAAGAAACAAAATAGTGTTGCCTAATAGCACAAGAGTTCTAGAATTTCCTAATGCCATGATAATAAACTTCTCCTTTTGATTATGTCTGCAAGACAGAAGTAATCCTGAAAAATATGGCCTCTATGAAAGGCAGTTAGGGTGCAAAATGCCCAGCTGGCCTAAGATGTTAAAGAAGAAGAACAATAACAGCAGCAGAAACCTAAATTTGTTTTCCTGGTCTCAGCCTAGTACCACAAAGACTGAGCTCTCCCTCCAGCAATTAATGTATCTTCCAGCTAGGAAAGCTTTGGAAGAAATGACTGAGCTCCCAGCTCTAAATGAGGAGCCAAACAAGTGGTGTCATCTGTGACAATGGGGCTTTTTTTCTGGTGTTTTAAGGAATTGCTTTCCTGTAATAATTGTCAATGACATTAATAGAACTAATACACTGCTTGGTTGCTGTCTGTGTGAAAACAACTTTGCTTCAAAATAGTTCTTTCATGACTGATGGAACAGCTTTGTTTAAACCTCCAGCAGTGGATTCACAGCCAAGGGACCTTCCTGGCTCCTTTGCTCTCTGGTGGCAGGGGCTGTAGCAAGTAATTGTGACTGTAAAAGGTGTCTTAATCTGCAAAAGGTATCTGACTGCTGCCTGTGTTCTGTCCTTTAGGAATGTCCAAAGAAGATGCAATGAAAGCTTACATAGCAAAAGTGGAAGAACTAAAGGGCAAATATGGCATCTGAGGACTGGATAAATCAGCTACATGCACACCTGAAACCTGCCTTATTTCTAATAATGTGGAAAACTGGTTTCTAAGAGTAACCTTAGATACCTAGTATGTCGTAGTTGATTCTCCTCATGCCTGTAGTTCAGGAGAAATTATGTTCTTGCCTAATATACTGACACGGTATAAATTCCTTCTGGGAACAAAATCTGGATCTCATTAAAGTGCATTTGGTACTTTAAGCTGTTGTGCTGGTCGTGCCTTCAGACCGCTGTGAGCTGATGCTGTAGCTGCTGTGTTGCCGCTGCCGAGCAGAGCCGTCCTCCCCGTCCGTGTGCCACTAGAGGGGGATCGGGCACTGCTGACTGCTGTCCGAACCGCTCGGCCTCGCCTCCTTTCCCAGGTAGGCCAGAGGCAACCCACAGGAGCTGGAGCACCACAGAGCTTATCTGGAAAAGGTTATCTCTAGTGCTGTGTGTGCTAAGAACGAGGTGCTTGATACTTGTTGCCTGGAGCTTTCAGAGACTTAGTCAACAACTGCCAAATCATCTTTCATAAAACACTCCTGGGACGTGTTATTTCCTGACAACAATGTTGGGCTTCTTGAGAAAAGGCAAATACTGAACACAAAACCTTCCCTGGGAAATGAAAGGTTCCACAGGCAGTGGAGTTGATTCTCTTGATGCTGTAAAAGCAAAAGAATCAACTTGGTGTTGCCATGTACTAGGCTGCAGTGAGGAGTGAATCACATATAGAATGAACATCGGAAAGGCTGCTCAAAGAGAAGGACTTGCAGAGATCATCAGCAAAAGTTTGATTACAAAACACAACACAAGAGTTGTGACCATCTCTAGTAGGCTTTTAATTGTTTTGGTCTGCCTAGTATAGTCTCTTGGAGCTGCTGCTGATGGAAAGGGCAGAGTTCGCTTTTAAAATTGGACATTGAACTATTCCAGCATAGAGCATTTGAGAATGAAATCCCAACCTTATACAGGAATAAGGCATAATTTCTACTGTACTGGTTAGCATCTGAATAGGTGAGGACTTCAGGCACTCTTCAGATAAGATTTATTATTGATTTGTAGAACTACAGAGGGATGAAAACTATGATTATGTAACTGTCTAGGTAAATTCGGTTTTGTAGCTAATTATACATGGTAAATAGTAGATTAAGAGATTACTTCACATGCTTTCAAAAATTATAACTTTCCCCTTTGCTACTTTTAATGGGAAACACTATTAGAGCTGCTTTTTGTCCTTTAAAATGTGTTAGGAAAAAGAACAACAAAAAAGAGGCTATTTATTTTTGTTCCTCCTTGTTCTTCTGGGTAAGTAAAATAAGCATTTGGGGTTTTTTACGTGCTCTTGTACCCTCTGTTACTTGAGATTGTCTTAATTAAATTCACTCTGCAAGAGAGGGGTAAGAGTGGATGTTCAGCATAAGAAATGCTTTCACCTCGTCTCTAGCCCTAAATTCCACATGTTTATGATATAGCTCCATCTTGGTAGCAGTATTTTTGGTTATCCTTGTAGGATTCTGGCAACCTTTATCAGAACAGAGTTCATACATTCAGCAAATGCTCCCACATTGCTCTTGTTTTCTGGAAGCTGATGCACTGTGAGCTCACTGTGCTTTGCCAGCATGTTTTCTGTCAAAACAGGTGTAGTAAGAATTTTTGACTGCTGAAGTGGTGGAGTTGGGTCTAAAGGATGGACTGGGAGTAGCAAGGTCCATATCCCAGTCCTCATTTGGCTTTGTTTCCTCTGTGACAATTAATTGTTACAGTGCTGCTCTCCTTTCTCTTAATACCTCTGGCATTAGGAAAACATCACTCTGTACACGGTGCTTATCCCAGGGATGGTTTGCTCTTGGCCAGGCTTACAAATAATACTATTTGCCAAGTAATACAAGTCACTCGAGAACTCCACCTTATATGTATTTATTTGGATACTTCATTTTTAACTGTAGTGACACCTTTCTGCTTGCAGCTTCACCATCCTTAAGAAAGTAACATCACTGGTCTTACTATTTAGCTTGCATTTGGCAGTCAACTCAGGAGCAAGCTGAAAAATTCAAGATGTGGAAATGGAAGCTCTGCAGTAATTGACTACAAAAGGCAGAAGCAAAGATACTGGTGGTGACTGTGCACAGTGTTTGTGACAAGAGGCAGCAACACAAAATTTGGCTGGACGGGTAGTAACTGTGTGTGTTACCACTGCAGGGAAGAGATGAAACAGCCTGAGCTGAGTTGAGGGACTGGTTGTGTTTGTCTAGCAGCAGGATGAATGTCTGTAAATGTATAGCATGATGGGCTGCCTGAAAATACTGCTGACCTAGTGACCACCTAGTGCTCACAGGTGTGTGAGGCACCTGGGCTGCATAAATAACACTTGGGCAGTGGTGGTTTAAGGGCGTCTACAAACAGATTTGTAGGTAAAGGAAATTGTTTTTATTAAACTAACAAGGTGGTAAAAAGAGACAACCATTGTCATATACAGTCTTGAGATCAGAAACAGAAGCAGCAAGCCTCAAACCAGAATATAATTCCAGAGCCATTACTCTGCCTGCAGTAAGGTACTTTTGGTGGAGGATCAGATGCTTTTTATGGCTGGGCAGTGCTGAAAAACAGGAGATTATTCTGACACCCGCTCAGGGAGTTGCTGCTATTTCCTCTTTGTTAGATCAAAGAAAGGCCAGCAACATCCTGATGCTCACAGTGCTCGGGAAGGAGGAGAGACGTGCACTGAAGCCAGCCCAACACGCAGGAGGTCAGAGGCCAGCTGGTACACACACACTCAGCTCTGCTCTGCTGAGCTTGCAGTGTGCAGGATGGAACGTGGACTTTGGATACGGCAATAATAAATGTTAACTCCTGGGTGTGATAAGACAGTGTTCCTTCTATCGCGCTTCTATGATTAGCTCTTGCACAGAGCAACACAGAGGTGATTGGCACCCACTGCAGCCAGAGATAAGAAAGGGGATGATGTTTTCCTTGGAAATCTCTTTCTGATGGGTTTTGCTTGCTTTTAACAAATGTGAAGGTGCAGCACTCCTAGCACATATTTAACAAATCTGTGTTGTGTTGCTTAAGGCCCATAACAGATTTTTCAACCCTGTGACATAAATTTTTCAGTTTGATTAAAATGCACTCCAAGGCTGACTGCAGTGTGCAACTGACCTAAAGTTCTTCATCTGGAGTGATCTTGTTTCATGATGCAAGCATTTTAACCTATGAACTTATTTGACCCTGATGACACTGCTAAAAATAAATGACAATTGCATTTGCTGTTCAAAATATTTGCTCTTCCCCCTGAGTGTTCAGAGCAAACAGTATTGGGCAATACCACTTGGGGCTGACTGGCCGTCTAAGCCACCTTGTGAGATTGGTTATAAAGTGGGGAGACAAAAAAGAAAGTGTATTTTGGTTAGGACAGTTTTCTAAATACCACAGCAGTCACCCCAGAAATGGGTTATACAGTCTTCCAAGTTGTCAAAGCTGTGTAAAAGTAAGGCAAGTTGATACTACACTGATGTAAGACATTTGAGTGCATTCACAGTAATAAACTCAGAAGGGTAAAAGTTAATAGAACAAAAATAGAATCTAATTTTTTTGTCCTACCCACAAGTCTAGGAAGTACCTTCCAATCTATGAATCAGCCAATCTTCAGCTGCTCACTTAAAGTGCAAATAACGTCAATCCATTTTAGATGTGTCTTCATTTATAGAATGAGCTTGTATTTCTTCTAGAACCAGAGTATATGTGATAGTTAAACACAGTTTAGTTGTGTTATCTTTAGAATAGGAAATTCACATGGAGCTTGTCTGCAGTGGTCTTTTAACTTTAATTCCCAGTTATTCCCTGTACGCATACATTTATGAGCTGCATCAAAAGAAGCATCACCACACGCTTTCTTTCCCCACCCTGGAGAGAAAAACAGTTACATTATTTGGCCAACACAGCCAGGCAGACACCTTGTTTGTCCCCATCAAAATGTGCAAGGCACCAACTTGTATTGTGTTCCCCAGAAGGCTGAGGTAATGCCATGTCATCAACTCCTAACAAACACTGCTCCTCTGAGTAAGTTCTGAATCTGAGAGATAAACACCCCAATTTAACATACTTTGTGTTTTTAAATCCATTGATCTGAGTTTTTACTGAGAGAAGAAATCTGCACGTGACAGCTGAGAAACTGAATGATTTTCCCCAACTCATGTAGTATTAAAATATGGAGCCAAATTTTTCTAGTAATGCTAAAGGGCTTAAAGTTGGGGGATTTTAAAATTGAATTTATATTTCAAAGCAGATTTCTCAGAGTGGTCAGATGCAAATATTTTGATGTACATCCTAAGCCAGTAGTCTCTGAAAAAATCTGAATCCAAAGCAGAATGAGTGAGTACCCAGTGTTAGATCTCTGCAATGTGATGCTGAGGTAGGTCCAAAAACTGATCAGAAGTGAAAGCACAATCCTTTGTGGGATACAATATCTATTCCTTTAAGCCTGTCCTGCTTAAAATTTCTCTTAGATTTAACTGAGGTGGGGGCTAAAATCACCATAATGAACTCCCACATTTTCAGCATGTTTCTAACCCAGCTGAGTCCCTTAACAAGCAGTGTTTGATGTGGGTGGACAACAGGACTGAGACCTTGGTGGTGGGCATTACTGGCTATTATCACCACATGCAGCAGCCCAGGCACATCCAGCAGGGAGTGGGAGAGCCTGGGGCTGCAGGGACACGTGGTAGCCCCTGTCTGGTGGCCAGTCCACCTTTCTGTGGCACAGCAGAGGTGTCCAGGCAGGAGGCAAAGTGAAACCATCTGGCCCAAGAGCTTTCTCCTCTTTACCTGCTTTTACATGCCAGGATGAGTTTGTGAGCTTGGCTGCAATGACTTGCAGTGATGGGAGGAAAATCCTGAGGTAAAGTAGTTGTGATAAGGGGCTGGTCTGAGCTGTGTGGGCCTTGGCACAACCCAAACCCCCTTTTGGTACATATGCTGCTGCCTGGGGCACGATTCACCTAGGATGACTGCCTGTGTTCCCAGACGCTGCTGGGCTTGAGCAGCTTGCCAGCAGCCTGCTGACTTGGTGCCCCATTCCAGAAGCTCTGTTTCGGCCCAGCTAGGCTGAACTCAGCCTGAGCTGAATGCAGCTTCTTCAACCTGGATTTTCAGCCTACTACCAGGAAAAAGAGAAGGTAAAAGAAAAGTGACAGGAGACAGCTGGCCTCTTCCTTCTTCCTCTTAGCATTTTCTACATGCTCACTGCTTTTGGGAAGATACAAAGAAAAATAGCAGCATTTTTCCCCCCATATAGACCTTGGACACCTCCTAATGTCTCAGTGTGCCAGATACTCAAGATCTATTTGTCTCAAAGATCAGGTCAACTTCTGTCTGAAGAGATACCTTGAAATAGGGATCTATCAAAACTGAGGGTTTAGATGCCTCACCAGGTAAATTGCTATGCCAAGAATTAAAGATGTGATCAGAAAGAATTTTATTAAACAGAAAAATGGATTTACAGAAGTAGCCAGCTTCAAGATTAGATGAACCTGGACTGGTGGTGCCTCAGTCACTCATGTTCTGGTTCACCTCTAAGTGATTTCACTTCATTGGGCAACTGCTCCCTAAGCCCCTGGTGACTCTCAGATTTCAGTCCTGAACCTTCTCCGAGCTTCTGTAGGAGAAAAGTTGGAACAGATTCTTCAGTGTTAAACTTCTCATGGTTTTAAATAAACCAGATAAACCTATTTATCTGTTGTACAACAGTCTCTGGTAATTTCCATTATTTATGAACACATTTCCCCGAAAACTTTCTCTCCAGGGATAGGATGTGAAATGGCTACTTAAACAATAGAGAAAAGGGACTTTCTAAACAAAATAATGAAACTGGCAATAGACCAAGAACTCTACATTAACACAACTGAACCAAAAATACTTCTAAAGTGCTTTAAAGGTCATTTACTGTGTTGTTATTACATAGGCAATGTATTTTTCAGACAAAAAATGTTTTTTTCTTTTAAGGCACTGAACTCTTCTTATTGTAAAATACGATTTTCATGTATGATTTTCAAAAATAGTATAGAGGCATTTTCCCACCTTTTTTTTTTTAAAGTCAGATAATAAGTTTGGCTTGTTTGGTAATGAGACAATGAAGATAAACTCATTACATTTGAAAAAGGTGCAGAGTTCTTACAGGCTTTCTAAAGCCAGACAGCTTTACCAGAAGGTATCTCCAGCCAAACAAGTGCAGAAATGAAGCACTCACTTGTAATAATCATCCTCTCCGGGGTGACTTCATGAAAGTGACTCTGAAAGTGCCTATTCAATGCCGATTATAATTCCAGGTCAAGTTTCATTCTCATTTATATCTGGGGAAACTAAATAAAATACAAAACATTAAAATAACTTCTCATTTGTAGAAAAAGTACCACCCTCAACCACCCTTCTTCCTCAGGGAACAGGCTTGGCACATAACTATATATTTACTAAATAATACAAGTATGACAGGGGAGCAGCTTTGGTTTCAAAAGTAACCATTTTAATTTCCTCACTCATCAAGGCTTTTTATGAGTGTGTTTACTCATGTGAGCCTTACCATGGGCTTTTACAGAAAAGAAAAATTATCTTGCTCAGCAGAATACTCCTCACCGATAAAAATTAGGATTTTTAATTGCTGAAATCGTTAGGATGACTCAGATGCTTTAAATGCAGATCTGTGCTTAATGATTTTGCTAATTGTGGGCCAAATTGCCTAATGCTTTGCAGGATTGACCCAGTGTTAGAGGAAGCATAAGTTAGTGAGGTTTTAGCCAGATAAGAGTTGGTGTATTTTGTCTGGTCCAAGTCTGCATTTGCTTAGCATGGTTACAGGTAAGCAGCATTTATTCAGCTCATGTAACAAATTAAACAACAATACCTGCTTATGCTTTTTGGAGCCAAAAATACATATATCTTGTTGAGTTTGGAACTTTGAAGTGGAAGGGTATAACAGCAAATGCATGCAATCAGTCTCCACAATGCAATTTAACCTGTGGAATAAAGAGCCCAGGATGTTCATAAAGCTCTTCCATCGAATGGCAAGGATGTGGCAAGCATCAAGTTTGTTAGTTTTGTAGCACATTCAGAAATAAAATATGTTGCAAAGTTTTAACGACAGACCTTGTGTGGGGATTCAGAATGTCGCCAGGGAGGATGGCTTTTGTTGGCGTGGGGCCCTGGGGGAGACGAGCTCACCCCAAGTCTAGCAGCGGGCAAAACAAAAGAGCAAGAGACAAAACAGAGCAGGAGGCGAGACAAAAAGTAGGATAGGTAACAGAAGATTAGGCGAAGAGATTGTAATCTGTAACCGTTGGAGATGCTAAAAATGTAATCCTAGAAGCTGAAGTTCGTAGCTGTTGAACTGCTAGTTTGGAACAGTATATAAAATGTGCTTTATACAATAAAAGTTGGCTTTGCATGTAGCCGGCGGAGTCCGCGTTTCAATCGCCGACAACCTTGCAAAGATTTGCCATGGGTTGCAAAAGCAGAAAATCTGAATTTGGTGTCTGATAGAAATATAATCTAACGTTGTATACAACTTTGTAGAGAAACATTTAAACAAAAGATTCTGCAGGGGGAGAGAAAGAAAAAAGTCAGCATTTATCATTAAAAGTATGAAAAGTAAAGTAAATGTTCAGAACACGTACTCTTACGAGAAATAGTGTTACAGAAAACACTCCCAGACACATCATAGCAGACATAAATGGTGTTTTAAAGGAAACACAGAAAGGCCTTATGAAATTGCGTAGAGATTAAAATAATGAGACAATCTGTATAGACAGATGATTAGTTCAGAAATGGAAGCTGGAAAAAGAGTAAAGTAACAGTAACTTCTACCACCCCATATTGGAAAAGGAAATCCTTCCAACTCCTTTCGGCTAGAAAGGGAATGGCCAAATTCTGACCCCTGCACATGTGAGGGAGGCTGAGAACAACGACCCGTGGGTCTGTCCGCTGGACCACAGACTCTCTGCTGGAGTCAAAATCAGAATTTGGCAGTAAAACAAGAGTTTCTGATGACACAGCAACACCCAACTTTCTAGGGCTTTTTAAAAGCTGTTTCAGACCAAAAAAAAAAAAAAAAAAAAAAAAAAAAAAGGAAAGCAATCAGTAATTCATTAGAGGATGGCAGAACATGAGTGAGAAAAAGAGCAAAGGCGTAAAACTTTATGAGCAGAGAGGTTTTTGCTGACAGTACAAGTAGAGATGGGTATGGTAGAGCAGGCTGGTAACAGGAAAGAGCGCGCACGCAGCGCAAGGTGCGAGGCTGTCGCTGCCCCGGAGCCGCTGCGGAACTGCTTCGGCGACACAAGACACAGGCGCAGACACGGCGGGGACCGGGCGGCGAGGGCAGGACGGGGTTTTCCTGTGCCCATCGGCATCTCCGGGGCTGGGTGTCACCGCAGCGCATCACTGCAGCCCCGAGCCGCTCCCGGAGGCTCCTGCGGTGCCCCGGGCGAGCGGGCAGGGCTGGGGCTGCCTCCCCATCCACGAGTGCTCGGCACCGGCGCCACACCACAAACTGTTCCTGGCGGCAGGAGCACTCCTCGGGCCCTCCCGCAGCCGGTGACAAGCGGGGTCACGGGACGGAGCGAGGCTGCAGCGCGGCCAGAGGCATCGCCACCGCCCGGGACACCTCCTGCCCGGCGGCTGTGCTCTAGAGCGGGCTCGGGCGAGTCCGTGCCCCGGGCCAGGGCAGCGCTACCCGCCGCGCTGTGCCGGGTTGTGGGGAAACAACCCGGCTCGGCTCGGCCCGGCTCCGCCCGTCGGGGCCGCGCTGCTGACTCAGCCGCGGGGGGGCCCGGAGGGTGCCCCGGCCCCGCGGGCGTGGCGGGCGGGGGGACTGCCCTCCGCCCTCGGGGAGATAAAGAGCGCGGCCGCAGCCTCCCCGCGTCTCTCGGCGCCGCCGGCAGCATGACGGCCATCGGGGCGCAGGTACGTGCGCGGGGCTGCTGCCTCAGCCTGACCCTGCGCCGCCGGGGCCGCTCCCACCCTTCCCGGAGCTGCTCGGACCCTTCCCGGAGCAGCGGGGCGCAACCGGCCGGATCCCCTCTTCCCGCCTTTCCCGGCCGGCGGCGGCTCCCCGGGGCCGCGGCTCCCCGCTCCCGGCCGCACGTGGCTCTCTGAGGGGGCTGCGGGCACTTGGCCCGACTTTCCATTACATCTCGGGTCCCTTGGAGGGTTTCGGTGAGGAGGGGAACGGCGTTGCCCACGCAGGTCCGCGGGGGCTGCAGCCGGAGATCCCCCGCAAGCCCCTGGGCAGCTGAGCCGTGCGACCCCGGGGTGAGGACCCCTGTCCGGGCCGCTGCTGCTGCCGGCTGGCTGCAGCTAAGGAGGGCAGTGCTTGGAACAAGGAGCCCCTCCCCAAGCCCACGGCTGCTGCCTCCCCCGCCCCAGCCACCAGCCTCCATCCTCCCAAGGGCCGGTGGCTTCCTCCAGCCCTGCCAGAGAAGGAGGCTGTGCCGCAAGTCCGTGGGGTAGGGACCTTATTCAGCCCAGAGCTTTTGTGATCCCGGTCCCGGGCCTTGGCGTGGGAGCATTGTTTGTGCAGCCAGGGAACCGGGAGAGCTTCACCCACCCTTCCTTTCTCCTGTGTACAGGCTTCCCCTGCGAGAAGGGGTTTGATGTGCACAAGTAAATATTTTCAAATACTGAATCCCACAGCTTTGTCCCTCTGGCTTCATTTCACCCTGAAGTAGCACTGTTAACTCTGTTTTGTTTTTCTCTTATGCTCTCCTTTCAGGCACAGCAGCTGCTGGCACACCGGAGACCACAGAAATCCTTTTTTGAGACGTTCATCAGGAGTCTTATCATCTTGTGTGTGGCGATAGCCGTGGTCTTGTCGTCCATCTCCATCTGCGATGGCCGCTGGCTCTTTGTGAGAGGGCAGCTCTTTGGACTGTGGCACTTCTGCACCGTTAGCAACGACAGTGTCCTGAAGTGTGTCACCGACCTCAGCCTGGCCCAGGTGGAGGGGCTGAGCGTGGGGGTGATTCCCATCAGGAGCATGGTGTCCTTTGCTGTTGTGGTTGCCATATTTGGCCTGGAGCTGCTGATGGTGTCCCAAGTCTGTGATGATGCCCATGCAAGGCGGAAATGGGCAATGGGTTCCGTTCTCATCCTCATCTCTTTTTTGCTGTCGGCCACTGGTGTTCTGAGCTTCTCCATCCTCGTGAAGGATCACCTCACCTTCACAGGTTTCACGCTGACATACTGGTGTGAGTTCATTGCTGCATTTCTCTTCTTCCTTAACGGGATCAGTGGACTTCACATCAACAGCCTCACACACCTCAGGAATGGGGGAGGCAAAATCTAGGCACAAAGGATGTACCTCTGCCTTTGTGTAATCATCTTTGCCAATTAGACTGGAAAAAAGAGAGTCTAATGAAGTTTGAAAAGGATGCCCTGTCTTAATTTGTGTGCAAGGAGGGGAAGCATGAGTCAGTCTTGATGCCTGTAGAAGACGTACCCACCCACTGGTCAGCATGGAGGGCTGTACAACACCAGCGAAGCAGAGACTGCGACTGCCTGCTACTGCACTGTGGTTTTCTGGAGGACTGGATTAAAGCAGAGGGTGTCCCGTTAAACGTGCAGAGGTTTGGAAGACTGTAATCTATCCCACGTGTTGTTCTGGGGCTTGCACACCACTTGTACTGCTGTGGGTTTGGTGTTGCTGTGCTTTTCCCCATATTCCGGAGCCTGCGAAGAGTGTGATACAACTTCAGAGTGTCTCATGAGTTTGTTCTGGCTCAGGGACATATGATTTCTGCCTGGCCATGCTCACTGGTGGGGAGTACTGAAAATCTTCACTGGATTTTATTTCTCCATTTTTCTTTCAAAAGAGAAGGCACACAGAACTTGATCTGGTCACAGGTTTTGTTTCCTTCTGGCACAATTCCCTTTATCTGTCCTTTCCTCGCTCAGCTTTTTGGGGACACTTTAGACAGAGGTGCTGACCTGGGGCCAGGGGTAGGTGTTGGGTGATGCAGTTGCACAGGGAAGGGGTGTGATACTTTCCTCAGGCAGCCATGCATGTCCCTGTGCTGGTGACCTCTCCCCAGTGTCACCACTCTCCTGCCACCCTGAAGGACATGTGCCAACTGGTCAACCAAACTGGCTCTCTAACAACCCTCGCAAAGTTTACGGTAACAGGGCATTGCTCTTGGGCTTCTTCTTTGTTTCTTTGGGGCAAGAGGGACAAGCTCTGCAGAGCCTTCATGGGGTGTTGTGGCTGGGCAGACCATGCAGAGACCACCATAGCTTCTGGGATGTGTTTTGGTTATCACGGTTTCCACTGGGACGGTGGGAAATCTGCTTACCCTGTAGCTGCGTGTCTCCTGGAGCATTTCTTAAGGGAGGAGAAAGCCCTAGATCCTCCTGACCAAACCAGGTCCTTTTTTTCTCCTGACCAACAGTGAGCCTGGGAGGAGAAGCAACCTGTGATTGCCTAAGGAGGGGCTAATGGGTGGAGCTCTAATCTGTCACCGCTGATGGAAGTGTTGAGAGACCTGGCCAAAATTATTATACAAGGCTGGTCTTCCGTCTGCCAGTGTCTGATTCAAGATCTCTGAAATTGCTACAGCTTTGAAGTTCTCCGTGGTGTCTTATGTAAAAGAAGAGCTCATTTGTAGAGTAGATTGTCTCACATGTGTTCTCCTTGTCCAACACACTGCACTCAGTTGTCCACAGTTAAAAATGTCTTCAGAGTATTTAAGGGTTTCTGGTTTACTGTTTGCTTTGTATCCACTGGTAATGCTGCTTATATCTGTTTTAGAACAAATGTTTCTATGTGTTCCATCCCCGTACTTGTCTGTTGAGCAAGGTTTTAGTTTCCTGTACAACAAGTTTGACACAATTTTTCACCTGAAACAAATGCATTGTAGCACAGGGGGCTGAAAAGCTTGTGTAGGTGAGCCATGAGTAAATAACTTTGTCTTTGAAAGCTAAGAATCTTAAGCTGTGCCTGAACTGAATGTGCCACACTTTGATGAATGTGCTCCTGTGGACTCACTTGCCCTCAGGACGACAGTCTCCATTCCTTCTTGGATTTCTGTAACTTCTTAAGACAACACTCCTAAGCCTGTTTTGCAGTGCAGGTTCAGACTTGGCTCGCTCTGGACAGTGCCAGTTGTACTTTTGCACATGAATCTGTTCATCTTTCTGTCAAGATGGTGCAGAGCTGTGCAACCCAGGCAGCTCCTGAAGCTCTTGTAATGTTTGGGGCTCTGTTGGGGTTTCTTGTCCCACTCTCAAGGACAAGGACTTGTGCCTTTAACTTGTCTCTGGAAAACTGCACTGTGACTGTGTCTGTTTGTGAAGGTGCATTTGATTTGCTGAACTGCACTGTTGAAGACATGCTGGTGGGCTGAACTTGAAAGTGTTTGTGTGAGCTAGTGCTGTTGGCTTTAGCAGAGCCATTTAGGCCAGAGAGACCCTGTGAGGTCTGGTCCCAAACTGTTGCTCTTTGGTATTACCAAGTGTACCAGGACTACCTTAACTAACCAGGGATTCCGTTATGGTGCCCAGGGGTGCCCATGCCAGGCAGGACACTTCCCTTACATGTAAGGGTGTCTATGGCTTGTCTGGAAACATGAATGTGACTTCAGAGTGATGCTTTGGTGACATCCAGACTTGGAAATCACTTCTGTGTGTACACTTCCTCATGCTAGTGGGAGGCTGTGCCTCTGTGCCTTTCCTTGGAAGGCAGCCATAGCCAGACCGGGTTCCAGGCTGGTGCCTCCCGCTCGGGTTAGAGGGAGGCTGGACAATTGGCCATTGAGTTCACCCTAGATGTGGTGCAATTGTGAATGGGTTTAGGATGCCCTCTGCTAGCTGAAGAAGAGGCCTTTTGTTGGGGGTAGGGAATCCTCTGGGGAAAATAGAGTAACTTTTTTTTTCCCAACTGGTTTTGTATAGTACTGCTCAACTTAATTACGCTGGGAAAAGATGCATTTTGACAGCTAAATATTACAAAACAGAGCTAATTGTCTTGGAGACATCATTCTATAGAGCAGCCAGCGCAGCAGTGGGCCACTGTTCATTTTCTGAAGAGTATGGAAGTGTCAAGCAATATTCCTGAAGTTTGTTAAATAAATTGATTTGAAATAAGAAGTGTAATTCAGTCTTTTTGTCTTTAGATATTGGGGTGCAGATTTACGGGGATGAGTGGGGATTTATATAATCTCCCAGGCATCATTCCATGTGTTTACCCAGCTAAACTGATGAAGAAATGACTGCTTGGTGCTTTGCCAAGCTCTGACCAAGGGAACTGCGAGGCCACCACACGCTCCCTTCTCCTTTTCCCTCCAGTGTGTCTGCACCAGCCCAAGAAGCCAGCGCTGCTTTTCTGTCTTGCAAAACAAGAGGGGCAGTCAGTTGCGCTGCTCCGTGGGAATTTGAGATAACCATGTAGGCCCTTTAATGATTTCCTGCTGTTGCATGTGCTCTGTTTACCAGCTAAAGAGCTCTTTCCTGTGTCCTTCACCTTCCTGTTCCCACACTGCACCCCAGGTCTGGAGCATCGTTTCTCTTTTCCTCAGCTCTGGCCTGCGAGAAGTGGTATCCGAGTACAAGAGTATGTATTTTTCTCAGAGCTGACTACATTAGCAGGTTTAGTTAAATGTCAGGAAAATAGCTTCCCAGCTACACCGCTGAATTCGTTTATGTAATCTCAAGTTAATTAGCACCTGGTGTTCTCTTTCCAACAGGAGGTCGTTGGCCTGTCTCAGGCAGTTTAACATCTCTTAAAAGCAGGGTAATGGACATCGCTTCTTGTTAATGAGCCATTTAGATGTAGTTACTAACTTTAATTGGACACTTGTACACAAGCCATTGCTTGTGGATAAGAATAAGGAAATGTTGATACAGGGCATGCTAGCTAGGGAGGTATCCTGCCTGGACCGTATTTTTCCAGAATCACAGAATGATTAAAGTTGGAAGGGCACACTGGAGGTCATCTAGTCCAGCCTTCCTGCTCCAGCAGGATCGCCTAGAGCATGTTATTTTTATTTCAAGTCTCCAGTACGTTCATCAGCTGTGCTTGGAGGGACACTTGGAATGGGGTTGAGCTTTGCTTCCTTTTGCAAGCCAGAGGAAGGTGATTACGAAGATACATTCCATGACTGTCCTTGCCTGCTTTCTCTTCCCCTCTGCTGGGGCTTATGGTAAGCTGATAATGGCCCTTCTTCTCAACCTTCTAAGTCAGCTGGCACAAGAAGGGCCTCATTTCTGGATGAAAACAAGGTCTGCCCCAGGCAGTGTCCTGGAAGGGGCGTCGCCTGAATTCCTAAGGCCTCTCACCTTCACTGGACCCAACCCCACTGAATCGGTACCAACCCTTCTGAAACAGCCCATCTCGGCTCCCCTGCACTCAGGCATTGCACAATGTAATTACTCACGGCACAGCTATTGGTTTTTGCTTCTGATAGTTTTGCTAGGAACTTCCTTGTTGCTGTGTTGGAGAGAAAAATCCATTAATGGCTCCCTCTAAAATTCATTAGCTCTTAGGCTGCTTATACTCAGGCTGCCGGAGCTGCTGCCTACTCCTCTGGCTTGCAGAAGGACAACTGGCTCCTAAGGACACCTGGAGTGAATAGCCAGAGGCTGTCATCAGTGTCCCTGAGCAACGACAACTACTTGTGTGAAAGGTGGTACTCAGGTCCTATTTACTGGTAACCATCTGATTTACACTGATTACCCAGGAGCAAGTGCAGTGAAAGGGAAGTGGGTGGGGTCTATGAATATAGAGTTTGTGTTCAGCCTGTGTGCTTTCATCTCCTGCTTTTTGCACTGCTTGCTGAGATCTACTTTCCTGTTCCTCTTCATCTGCTTATAAACATGTCAGTATCCCCAGAGCTAAGCAGCTCTTTTCTGCAGTATCCTTTAGCACAGCTAAACAAGTAAGATCCCCAGCAGTGCAGGCAGCCTTCACACTGCCGCCCAGGAGATGGGGGAGGTAAGAACCCATTCCCCTGTGGTGGTGTTGGGCAGCAGCTTCCCACGCCCAGCAGAAACCAGGACAAGGTCACAGCATCATAACTCCAGGGGTTGCCTGCTTCTAGCATCGTCCCGAGTGGACGTGCTCTTCCCCAAGAGCTGAGGACTCCAAATTCCAGCTGATATCCAGGAGTTTTTGTGGACCCTCAACTCTTCATACAAACAAGGCTTGTGCTTGATGTCTGAAGCAAACAAGTAATATAGAATCTGGGAGTAATTCCTTTTTCTTGGTTATTTCAGGCAAGGCAAATAAAACCAAAATGGCCATGTAAAAATAATTTATGCTAGAACTGAGGGGTTTTAAATATAAAAACCAGCAGCATTTTTTTCTGGGGCATGTGATATGCCCCTGTACAAATAGGTATCATGCTCAGCCTGGGCTCCTCCCAATCTTGTGCTGGTCCTAACTATGCACTGCAGGGCTGAGGTCTTACACTGGCTCGTGTGAGAGCCAATAATTGCATCAGATCTAATTAATTACATGTTATTGTATCTCTGAATCTGTATTTCTTCATTGATTCTGGAAGGAGGCACTTGCATTTAAAACAAACAGCTGCTTTGGCTTGGAGGATGAATGTTTAATTCTCAGAGAGGGAACATACAAGTTGTTTCACCCTTCTTGGTCTCATTCTTAGGCCAGAGAGAAAATTAAGGTTACATTTTTTCAGAAGTATTTGATTTGCTAAATGCACTGGGACAAAGTGAATTCCCGAGAAGTTCAGAGGCTCTGCTTGCCTTGGGTGAGTCAGCAAAACGTGAGATCTTTCATTCCAACCTTCATGGAGGGACTTTCACTTCTCCTTTGGTCATGGGACTGATCCTGTTTCCATTCTTCCTTCCACTTGTTCTGGCTGACTTTTAACGGACAAAGCCAACTTGAAACCTTGCTATTTCCAAAAATATGAGTTTAAAGTAATTCCTTAAAACACTTGCCAGTTTACAGCTTTACATCTCATCATTCCTGGTGGTAAAGAGGTTCAGCTCTTCCACTGCTGGGTGACTTGCATGAGCCAACCAGGCAGGGCAGACTGGAGCAACCACGAAGCTCTCCCTGCTGCTGAGTGCCCTTCCTCTCCTGGCTGCCCTCCGTGTGCTGCTGCCTGCAGCACCTGCTGCACCAGGGAGGGTGTGAGGTAACTGTCAGCACTGCCAGTGAAAAAAATGGTTTTTTTCCTGAATCTCAGAGTTTCAAACAGAGCTAACAGCACTCAAAAACCTGTTTCAGTACAGGTAATTTAACCTTGAACATATCCTTTTAATTTCTCTGCATGTTTGCTTTCTGATAACATGGCAGAAGCCTACCATGTAGGCATTTGGTGTGATTAAAAGCTTGTTGGAGCAGTTTTGGCAGAGGGGGTTGGGGAGTGCTGCTCAGGCAGCATGTAACATGCCATGCATGTTTTGCCAATGTCTTGTAGGTGATCAGGAGGAGGGAGAAGTGATAAACACCATTTGCTTTCGGTTCAATCATCTTTGCCCTTGAAGAAACCCAGCCAAAAATTGCCCCAGCTAGGGAAATGTGGATACAAAATCAAGTAGGAGATTTGATTTCATTTGTCAGATGAATTATTTTATCCCTTTCGCATTCAAAACAGGGAAATTTGCTTAATTATGTCCTTAAGGGCATAAAGCCGTGGTAACTCAGATACTTTTTGACAGCATATTACAGTGCACAGCCTTGCAGATTTCAGTACAGTGAGGGACTATAGACTCTAGAGATTTTTAGCCACTATGGTGGTGTTTTTCACCAGATAGCTTCTACTGTCCAGTTCAATTGAGCTTTAGAAGTCTTAAGAGCTTTCATTTCTTCCCTTCAAATACAAACTGGTCAAGTCTCAGAGGTACAGACACAATAGGAATGAGCTATCCTACTGAAGCTTTTTTGATCATGCTTGGAATATGCTGTAATAGCTTCTTTACCATTTCAAAATGATACAAATACCCAAATTGGACCACTGTTGTTTCCAAGGTCTCCACTGTTAAAAGAGGCAAAGGCAAAAAGCTGTCTGAACCTGCCACTGTCACTGGAGCATTGGATATGCAGTCAGAGAGGAAACTGGAGCTCAGCTGTGCTTTATGTTCTCAGTGCCCATCATACATCACCACAACAGAGAGACTTTGAACCTTGGTAATTTTCAGGGATCAATTAGTTTTGCATTTCAAACCCATGGGCTGTGTTGGAGGATGGCAGGTAACCTTCATCATATAAAATTGAATGTCCTCCCAGCTTCTGCAGCAGAAGAACTAGAGAACATCAAAAACTAACCAGCCTGGCTTAGTCTGGAACACACTGGAGAGCCACATGGAAAATGGAAGGTCACATTTAAGGCAGAACTAGCAGCAGATGTGGAAAGAAACACAAATTACTGTGGCCAGAAACTCAAAGGAAGAGCATAATATTTTGGCCCATTTTGCTTTGCAAAATAACCGTGGTGCTGCAGAGGATATACACGAACAGATGTGCTCCAAGAACTGCTGATCTATAGCCAAGTCCCGCTGTCAGATATGTACACAAGACTCCCAGGTCAGTCCATGGGACACAACCATGTGTGTCTGAGCACGGAGGTACCCTCGGGTGCCCAGTGTTAAAGCACACTTGAACTTTGGAGGGTTTCCCTCCTGTGCTCTGGTGGGCTGGACCTCACCATCTGCATCTCTTGAGTCAAGCCACTTCCTCCGTTGCTCGCTGAGGTGCTGAGATGCTGACGCCAGTGTTTGCTTAAATGCCACTGCCTCCATTTTCTCTGAACTTCCAGCTGAACCTAGGCAGAAAGGTCACAAAATACTTAGTTCAGCTAGTTTATGTTGGAACCCTGCACTGCAGAGAGCAGTGTAACAGGAAAATGAGAGTGGGTTGCCTTTGCCAAGGTTTGGGTTTGTTTATTTATTTAAGGGGTTTATTATTAGTTTAAGGGGTTAAGGTAAGGCCTATTTCTTGATGGTTCTAATGATACTGTTGTTCAGCTGCACAATTTGCTATTTAACTGCAGGTGAAACTGTTCACAGAATCTAGTTGGCCTTATGAAGTGTTTGGTTTAGAATTTTCCAGAATTTTAATTTTAGATATAAAACCAGGACATTTTGGCACTCTATGGTAAAAAAACCCCACATATTTTCTTTTTAAAAACACTTTTTCTGAACCCTGTTAAAAGATCAGTCAGGGTATTTCAAAACCCTCCTTCATTTCAAAGTGACTTTTTCTCCTTAGGCACTGGTTTGTGGTTTTTTTTTTTCCTTCCAATTAGCTCTAGATCTTCCAGGTTAGTATGATGTTTTCCCCACCCCTACCAGCAGCAGCATTTTAGAATACAAATTCTAGCCCAGAAGCCTGGAAGTTGTCATGCAACTACAAAGGAAACGGTCCCTCTACCAAAAGCTTTACCTGTAAGAATCCTAATAAAGTTGGACTGGGTATAGCTTTTGATAAATTCCCTCCTAAGGACTGAGTAAATAAAATGGCCACGGATGGGATGACAGATAATGGTACCAGCTGTCAGTGTGACTGTGTGAGGGATAGTGCTCCCACCCTCAGTTCCCAGGCAGTAATAATGTTATCTGATTTATGAAAGGGTTGCAATAGTTGAGACGTGAAGTTTGCATCTAGCATACAATTACCTAGGCTTGCCAGGTCTAGGAGGAATTTCACGAGTGATGTTAGGTAGCTGGGAAGAAAACGCTCAGATAAAACATGTAATTCATTGGGGGATGTATCCCACTGATTAACGAGGCATGCTTCAGCAATAAAAAAGAATGTTACACCAAACTCACCTCACCATTAAGAAAACAATAAAGTACAGCCACAACAAAGCCCTAAAAGATAAAAGAATCATGGTCACAGAACTGCAGTTTCAGCTTTTCAATGGAGATGAGGCATCTCAAGAGAAATCAGACAGCTTGTCTTTGCCATTGGAAACTCTAGTCTGTTGCAGAGTTATATGTTCTAGCTTTTTCTTATTTTAAAGAAATAACAGCTTGTCAAATATTACCTGGAATGATCCAAGAGCCAATTCAAAAAACAGCTGAATTTCCATTGTGCCGTTGCTTGCATCCTCAGGGAAAAAAGCAAAGATGATGTAGTGGACCCCAAAGAGAGGGATGAGGAGAAGTGTTGACTTTGCAAGTCTCCTGAGAATGAAAACAGAGGGAAGGGCTGGTGTAGAAGGAGCAAAAAATGCTCAGGTGGGCTTGCATGTCTTATAAGGGATGTAATGGACATACTTATATTGGTTGAAATCACTGCTCCGTTTTTCAGGGGAGCTGAGCTTCCTCATCAGGATTCTTAAAATGTTGACAAAGAGAATGAAATTGATCTGGGAAAAAAAAAAAAAAAAGAGTAAGAATGCAAAAGCAACCCACCAAACAACAGACCCAATATGTACTTATGTAAATGCAAGGTATCAGCAGAGCCAGTTTGGGAGTTTGGAGCAAGCAGAAAGAATACAGAGCTTGGAGCTGGCCTGCCTGCGTCCATATTCCCATCCCAGTTTCTGTTCCTGCTTCTCCAGCCTGCTTGGCCACCCTGGGCTTGGATGCTGGCTGCTTTCCCTGCTGGTTTGCTGCAGCTTTAGTTATGGAGATGGTCAGGCCTTATTATCCAGGCAAATCACCAAAGGATACCAGGAGCATCTGTTTAGCCCCTTGTGGCTGTGGGGTTCTGACAGCCTCTGCACAGTCTGGCCCCACTTTGGATGCCAGCAAAGGGGCAGCCCTGGAGCAATCACTTGCTGACTGGGACTGCAAGTGCTGTCTGTTCTCTGCCAAAAACACTCAGTGTGGTTTAGGATCACGAGGCAAAGTAGTTAAGAGTGGGGAGAGGAGAGAGTCGACACTTGAGTTCTTCCTTTCGCATTTTCCCCTTCTTGAAGGGTGGATATCAGATGAAAATGCTGATCTGCTCAGTTTGGGTGCAGATGAGGCAATAGCTGTTTCTGCTCCTTTGACCCTCAGGCGAAGAGTGGGAGTTGCAGGGAGGCAGAGCCGCCTGAGCGTGTCTGTGTTTCTGTCCCGCGGCCAGTGCCCCGCGCCCCGTGGGGAGCGACCTGGGGCTCATCTGCCCTTGGCTCGCACAGCCGGCAGACCTGCACCCCTTTTGCAACACTCTGCACCGCGGCAGGCCCTTAACCCTTCCCTGTGCCGGGAAACACCTCTGCAGAGGTGCATGCTCTTCATGCATTCTCCTGTGGGCATGGCAGTAGGGCTCTGGAGTGGTGGGTTTCCCTAAAAGAACCGGTTCTACTGGAGATGGGACAGACACGGGAAGTCCCTGAGTTCTTTGAAGTTTTTTAAATGGAAAGGGAGCAATTGTGGTTGGTGAAAGAGTCTGGAGAGGGCTGGAAGTTTGGGGAAGCCGGGGAAGGACGAGGAAAGGAGTAGAGCTGGGAGGAGCTAGAGGAGGAGAGCATGAAGGAAAGAAGTATTTCAGGAGTGGTGGGGAGCAAAGGAGGTTCAGGTCGGGGTATTCTGGGATTTTTAACCCATTAGGCCAGGGACGAGCCGTGTAGACTGAGCAGGACTTTTCACTGATAAAAACCACAGGGGAAGGGGGAGCGGTGGGATTCCTGCCGGGAGGCATTGCCCGTGGGCAGAGCAGGAATGAGCATGAGCCTGGGAGCACAAAGGTGTTTATCAGCGCCGATTTTCTGTCCTTTGAACTACTCAGGGCTGTGAGGAATACGGAGATTAGATCTGGGTTCTTGAGATCTGGCTGTTTGTTTGGTTATGGGCTTGAGTAAAGCCTCTTTTGGGTAAAACCTGCAGAGTCATGCAGGCGGCTTCTACCTTCAGTGGCTAAACTAGGCAGGATCAGCATTCTGAGGACACTTGGAAGGCGATAGTGGGTGGGGGCCGCCAAAAGATAAACTAAGATTGTGCTTTTTGTCTTGCAGAATGCCTGGGTCTTGATGGCTTTTAAATATTGCTGAGTGGCTTCTAGCATGAGGGTTGTTTCATAAAGAAAAATAAGTGCCATGGCCCCGTTAAGTTGATCCCAAATCACTTGTGCTGCCTGCTGATTGTCTTGTGGGGTTGCAGGATTGCTCATTGGTCAATGGGAGCAGAACTTTAACCCACCATCTCTGCTGCCTGGGTTTCTGAGAGTGTGCAAATGTTGCAGTTTGTGTTTTGCAAACATAATCGTTCTTACTGGAAACATGAAAACCTCAACCAGCTCTTGACCCTCTCAAGGGGTCTCGCTTGGAATGTCAGCAGGTTACTTGAGAGTAACCAGCAGTTCACGTTTCTGGGCTGGGGTTTCAGACAGTCATTGCAGCATGGTCTGACCCAGAGCATCTTCATCGTGCAGAACTACTATCCCAAGCAGCAGCTCCAGCCACCGGGTACCTAAGGCTCTGAAGGACAGTACCAGGAAACGCTCAAAACACAGGTGCTGAGTATTATATCCACCAAACTGCTCTTGTAATCACTGCTACCTTGCACTGGATGGGCTCACACTGAGTTTCAACCCCTGTGCCTTAATTCACTGTGTGCCTCAGTGCTGCCCACTAATATGTGGTGCGTGCAGCCTGTGAGCTGTTTTCATTCCTGAAAACAAAAGCCAGTGGTCATGTAAGGCAAGTTGTTTTTGGCTTGCTAAGAGAGGCACGGACCAGCAGACACGAAAGTAATTGTACTGAAATGTACAGACACTCGTTTCTCCTCCGGAGCTCTTCTTGAAACAGTCCAAAACAAGCTTCCACAAACCAGCCAAGTTCATATGAAATCAACAGGATGTTGAAACCTGATCTTCTTCAGGCTTTTGCTTCTTGGGAAGACATTCTAGTTTTCCTTGTGAACTTAGCTTTGGGGCATTAGTTACTAAGTCCTACTGAGCAGAAGTTGCTTAAGCAGTAACTCATGGGTCAGACCAGTTCAGACACATGTCTAAGATCAGTTCATTAACACACTTCTAAAGCATGTTGAGTAGATGAGCTCTGACTTCACAGTATTTGAAAACACAGTTTGAATTGCTTGTCCCAGAAAAGACTTACAAAAATAGACAAAACTATGGGGCCTCTAATGATCCACCAGGTATTGGCATCAGTGTTAATGTCCCAACACCTGTAAAAATAGAAGGTGCAGTCAGTTATCAAAACATTGGTATCTTTTCAAACAGATTTAGTCTGTTTTGCACCTCAGATAGGTCCCTATTCCCTTCTCTACAAGCTAATTTTCTGTTCTCATTTAGTGGTACAGTGTGTCTCACAGAAAACTGCCCACCTGCACCAGACAGAAATATGTCCTCCCCTTAAAGTACAAACACTGTTCAAAATTTTGAAAGGGAGAAGAGAAAGAAACAAAGTTTCAACATTCAGAAAGTTAAATACAGATACTGAAAACATTGTGGTCTGAATTCATACCTGAAGGCTACCTCCTACCCTTGAAAATGCCCAAATGAAACTGGAAGCTTTTTCTTGTGTTGCTCAGCTGTACCTTTACTCCCACCCGCACTAGAATTCAGACTGCTACCAGAGCAGGATTTTGGTTGATTTACTTGCTCCCAGCAATTAGAAATGAGCAGGACCCCATGGTACAGCCTGCAGAGGGCTGCATGTTCCCCCTGGCATGCCACCTTCCCCCACTCCATTCCACTTACCCAATATTTTCATGGAGTTGCCTAGCAGTCGCCCATGCAGCCACAAACACTGTTGGGGCACCTGCAATTGGAAAAACCAGTTACTGCTTCACAAGTCCATCCCAAAGGCAGAACAAACCCAGTTATTCTCACTGAAAGGAGAACCAGTACCCCATCCGAGGGCAATGAACCACCAGAGGAACTTCCTTTCCGAGAAGAAAGAAATCACCAGGAGAGTGTGGAGGTACAGTCCCTCCACGAGGAGCCAGCTGTAGTTAGACATGATGCAGTACTGAAAGAAGACCATGGTGAGTTTACAGCCAGCCTGAGAAAAAGAGAGGATAATTAGCTCCTGCCTGGGTTTGTGCCTACCTTCTAACAGAAAGAGCGAGCTGTAAATTTATCTTGGCAGATAGAGATTTTATTGCAATTAGAGGACTAAATGGGTGTCCTCTAGACAGGGGTTCACATGACAAGAAAGCAGAGTTGGCTCACCTAAATGCATTAATCGACTGCCTCACTAGAAGAACTGAATGTGTCATGGACATGTGGATTCAGGTTACTGTCTCAGGAGAATTTCACTATTACTACCCTCTTAGTGCCAGTAACAGTAATAGCACCTTAGAGAAGCACGTGAATGTATTGTCAATCTTTTATTCCCACGAAAAGCAGTTGATAAAGACAAACTAAAATGTTCTCAAAGTGTTATTTTTCTGCAACAAAAATCCAGGCAAACTAGTGGGGTAAAAAAACCCTATTTTTGTTACTCTCTCTAATTCTTGTTGTTTAGTTTAAAGCATTGACCATCATCTCCAGTGTTTCTCACCACTCCTCACCCCCAAATTTTCAAAATACTTTGCTGCCAATAAAACGGCAAAAACATTTCAAAATTTGGGAGGTCCCATACTCTGTGAGTGCAAGCCCTTATCTTACTATCAGGTCTCACGCTGCAGTTTAAGTCAGCAATATTTAATGTGTTCTCAGAGAAGGGGCAGAGCATACCTCTCTTCTCCCATAACCCCTCATGATGAATATAAAGCTGGGAGGGAGATTTCCTTCCCTGCACTCTAGATCCTGCTAGGATCCTGCTGGGAAACTGAGGGGTGGAGCAAGCTGGCAGGCAGAGGGTTACCGTGTATGCCCCACAGTAATTTGTGTCTTCAGAGGAAAACAAAACAGCATCCTTGATGAAGTTGGAGGAGGCTCTCAAAATGAATGATGTGAAGAGATGCATGTGGATGTAGTTCCTTGTGCAGCGAAGTCTTCTGCAAAAAAAAAGAGAGAGAGATCCAGTGGAGTGACATTCCTCACCAATGTAAGGAGCCTGTGGCTGTAAACAGCAGGTTTCAATCCTTAGTAGTGCTAAACTGACAAATGAAGAACAGTGTTGTTCTGTCTGTGGAAGGAAGACTAACACATCTCCCAAGAGGGATATCATAGAGAAGACCTAAAAAAGCTACAGTCACATCTGCTCCACTCAGGTACTAAAACAAGCTGAACATTGCCAGGAAAATTATGATTTCACACCGATATGCTTGTTCTAGCATCCTTCCCTCCCTCCTTTTGAAGTAACATGAACCCAAGGTGTTTATTCACACCTGGATGAATTTATTTATTCTACCAGCAAAATGCACTTGTGCCTGAAGTGTTTTCTATATTAAATCTCCACATAATCCATGTCTAGAGGCTGTGCAGCCTGAATATAAATTTGCAAAGTAGTTTGGTTTCCTTTTGCCCAGAGGAGCCGCCCTGACATTTACAGTAAGGGAAATTAATTTCACTGAATAAGCAGCACAGTACAAATTCCAGGTTACAGGGATGAGTGAAGATAAGCTGAATGTCAGATTGCTAATAGAAACACCTTGCCAGAAGTCAGTGCAGTGGCACTTAGAACAAAGTTTTAGCCACAGTCTCATGTGGAGGAAAGAGCAGCAGAGGGAAAGACACTCTGCCCAAGGGACACTGAAATCATGGGAAGACCTCATCAGGGAGTTGGTGCAAATGCCATTTGCAACATGCATCCAGCTACAATTTGAAAACAAGAGCACAATATAATGAACAGCCCTGACATTTTCTGGGAGACAAGAGTCAGAGATAAATTTTGTCACTAATTTCTGTGAAGGTTTTCAGAAATACTTCAATTTTTAATTTGCCCTGAAAGTCAATAGAAGGATTTGTGCCAGCTCAGATGACCAGAAGTCCTGACCAAACACAAGCCAGAGATGCTTTTCCTCACCTAAAGGAGGCCAGGACCACTAAGGCTATCGTCAGCGTCACAAGGGAGGTGCAGTATCCGATGGTGTACATGGTCTTCAGGGTCATGAAATAGGAACGCTGCAGCGGAACATATAATCACAACTTTACCTTGTCTGTCTGATAGAGATCAGCCCACACCAAGAGAAAGATCTCTCCTCCTATTTAATGAATAAATTTTCTTGTAAAATCAGCTACTGAAATTTCAGCCTGGGCAACCACTTCAAATCATTTGCAGGAAACATTCCTGCTGGAAACCACCAATAGCAATAGCCCCACCTGAGTTAAATCGCAACGTCAATCAGTCTCTCCATAACATGTTTCTCCCCAGCACCCCAGAGCAGCAGAACTGCGATCATAGGCACTCAGACTTACTCTGGCCTCGTTGGTAGTGTCGTTGACATTGTAGCCACAAGCAATGTCAGGTCTCGGGTATGGATCTGACCAACCCTCACTCGTACAATTTCGATACACAAAACCTGTGTGGGAACAATAAAAAAAGACAGAATGGGGTATGACCATTTCTAGTTGTATCTTTGTTGTTCTCAGAGTTCAGTCACCATGTAGGGTTGCTCCAGGAGCCAGGAGAGTACCTTCCCCCAGGCAGTGCACTCTGCATAGCTGGAGGCGAAATGCAGCTGAGCTAATTCTGTTGATACTTGCCCAGTGTACTTGTGTGGGTCATAATATTGTTTGCCCACTCAGGGATGACTGTGATGGATGTGTTTTTATTAATTGCAACATAAATAATACTGTTCAGTACATCTGGTGTTTCTTGGCCACTATTCCAAGATCAGCAAACACATGACTTGTTCAATCACAAATTCAAACTCCACGAAAATGTGATACTCTGCTGAATGCTCCAACCTCCTTACTGTGGTTTGTCCAAATAGAACACAAAACTGTAGATGGTCACAGATTTTCACTGATTTAAATGAAAACTAAAAGTCTTTTCCCCACACTGGGCATTATTTTGCACTATTGATTTCCTTGCTTGCTTGCAAACTAAAGGTTAGGAGGAAATTCCCCTCACTTAAGCTCAACTTCTGGAAAGCTGAATACTTGAGTCCAACTGTGTCCCTTGTGGCTGTTTTTGGAGAAAAATAGGCATTTGCAGGATTCAACTCAT
This sequence comes from Vireo altiloquus, assembly GCA_013396875.1. Taxonomy (NCBI): domain Eukaryota; kingdom Metazoa; phylum Chordata; class Aves; order Passeriformes; family Vireonidae; genus Vireo; species Vireo altiloquus. The sequence continues at coordinate 747,214 of VZRF01000295.1, forward strand.
TTTTCAGACTGGTATCTGTTGAGGGCTGACTCTCTTCTGCTGCAATGTCTGACTTTAAGACTCCTAAAGTTGAGTACAATGAATGCCCAGCAAGTTGCACATGGCTGAATAGGATAGTTTTGAACTTGTCCATATTAATGTTTGGCCCTGAAGTGGAAGTGGGAAGTCCTGCCCTACAGCACTTACAATGTCACTAGAAGAAAGTAGCCCTAGCAGGCACGGAAGTTATGTGCTGAAGGCAAACTTTTACAAAGAAGTAAAACCACTGCCCACTGTCCTGATCACATTGATTTGTCTGGTTAAGAATCATACTTCAGAAACATGGAGTGAAATCCTGGCTTTTTGCAGTGATGGCAATGCTAGCAGAGACTTAAAGGGGACATGAAATCAGCACTCCTTCTTAGTACAAGCCTTGCCAGAAGGCACCATAAAAGTCTGGTGTTTTTGCCCACACATTTAGCCATGAGGACTTTAGGCTGTCTGGCTCTTGCAAAACATCCCTGCAGTATTGAGGGAACTGAGGGAGATGCATATGCAGCTATGTTTGGCAATGGTTTATCCTCTTTGGAGCCCTGCTGGAATTGTCAGGACAGAGTCAAGGCTCCTGCTACATTTGGGCCAATGCTGGTGACCTGACAGCATGTCTGCACTTGATTTGAACTCACCTCTGTAAACCTGCAAGGCACAGCAAACATGCTGAGAACCCTAAGTGGGAAGAGCTCTGGGTGTGTCCTTATCAGACTATTATTCTGATGTTTTTTTGAACATCTTGTTCCAGCTTAGCATCTTTGAAAGGGCCAGGCTTGCTTTATAAGCCAGGTTTTCTATGCTTTGCTGCAGTGGAGCAACAACAGGAAAGAAACAGCTCTCCCAAACGGTTCTCCCCAGCCTGCCTTGGCACTCAGCAAGGGGGTGGTGTGGTGGCAGATTCTCTACTGTGTCAACTACTAAGACACACTTACTTAATTTGGAGCAAAGCACTGTGCTTGTAAACATGCCTGTGACTGTTTTGTGCCCGAGGCTGTCAAAGCAGATCAGACAAGAGGTGAGATTCTGTGTTGGTGTGCACATGCTATTGCGTTATATGCAAAGCACAGGGGATTATGCCAGGCACATTACATGGACATGAGGAAAATTTTAGCAATGCTCCTTGGTTATGGGTGACACACACACAGGGGAAACTGCAGCATGCCCCACTCAGAGCAGACTGGGGGTCTGCAGTCTGTCTAAGGATTGTGCTTGGTGTTTACTCATAGTTTGGAAGCTTTTGGAGTTGCCTAGGCAAGAAGGAACTCTGGCTAAAGGGATGGCTGTGGAACTGGGGCCATATGATGTAGCCTTTGTCTCTGAATCCTCATGATTGTCACACCTTTCTTCTCTTGCCTGAGATGACATGGTCAGTTCTGATACTAGGCTCCAGATAATTTTTTTTCTTTGGTCTGCTGTGTAGACAGGGACCAGACAGTCTGGGCTGCAAATGCAAGTCTAGATGTCAGCACAGAGACCAGGGTTTGGGCAGAGCTCAGAGCCATCCACATGGCCTAACATATGGGCATTTGGCATTTGTGGCTGCCCATCTGCTTTGTAAGTGGTGAGGAGAGAAAACCTTTGCTTTTTTTTGAAGCAAGCAGATCTTTGTTTTTCTTTTTCAAAATTGTTTCAAGCAGGGCAATGACTGTAGCAGTAAATAAAGTCAGGAGTCACAAGCCAATCACAGTATAAAGTCAAAGAAAAATGTGGCCACGAGAATGAGGTTAAACTATTGCTGACTTGGGCCAAAAATTCCAGATGCAGAGACTGAAATAAGATGCTAGTTATGATGGACCAAGTCTCGGGGTTCTGTTTTGAACATTGTCACTCTATTTATCATCTTCTCGATAAGGAGGGCAACTAAAGTTTAAGCTGTTAGACTATCTCCAAGATAAGGCAGTGAACATTTGAGATGTAATTATGACCTTTGGATGTACAAATTCCTGCTTTCCTCCCCGGTGAGAAGGCCAGAGGCAGGGAGCAGTTCCCTCTAGTGGCTGTTCCAGCAGGGATTTCAGTTACTGCCTTTAAGGGCCGGGATCACTATGCTTAAGATGTGGATGCCAGACGGATGGTTTCCTCAGCGATCTATGCCTTGTGTAGTTTATCCTTTGGTTTTAAGCAGATTAAAGGGCTCAAAGGGCAGATAATGTTCGTGCGTACAGAAAGTAGCACGGTTTTTATTTTAATCTGAGTGGCTCATGTCTGATTTCATTTGAAGAGCACTAAGTGCTTCTCCTCTGAGTTATGTAATCTTTATTAGACAATCTAATACTTTGTCTCCTGTCCCTCCCTTCATAAAATGAATCTGTCTGCTTTTCTGTAAGTACTGGAGCTCATTAATCTGTGCCCTATAACTGAAGAATGCAAAAGCCTCTTCTCATTTGAATCATTAACTCCCTAAAGAGAAATGTAAACACCGTTCTAAGGCATTACTGAAAAGCAGAAATGAACAGAAAGCAGGCTTACTTAATAGTTCATGATTACTGTCGCCTACTGGGAGTAAGTTTCACTTAATTTCTAGCTTAGATATCCCAGAAAAAGGACAAAAACCATTGTTTGAGCTTGCCTCTGTTTGAGGGAATTGTTTGGTGAGCCATGAAACCTGAACTTCCATGAGTTTGTCCCATGTGGGGATCCTGTCACATGCAAGAGAGAAATCCCCAGTGCAGATTTCCTCTTAATGAAGGCAAAAAAGGGGATCTTTAATGAAGGCAAAAAAGGGCATATTTTCTGCCTGCCTAGCTGGATGTTTTGCCAAAACTTATGTGAACTAATGCTGTGTGAAGTTTTGTCCCCATCAAGCTCATCTGGGACCAGCCACTGGCTCTAGGAGTTATTAAAAGGGGAAAGACAGAAATAAATACAGAACCTGAGTGGAGAAAACGCTTTTCCTTAAGAAAACATGCTAAAAACCTGCTTTTCAGGATAGCATTTACTTCCTGCAGTTTTTTCCCACCTGGCTAGAAAAAATAAACACTTAAAAGATCTTGCTACTTTAATTCCAGGCTTTTTCATATTTAGCTTAGTGTTGGAAACACAGCTGCTAAGTAGCTATCATTCTTTGAAAGAAGGAGGGAAAAAATTTCATTTCAAGTTCAGATCAGAGAGTGGCATCTTTGTAAACAAATAAAAAATAAAGAGTTTAATAAATAAGTGTTTAATAAAAAACACCTGGGCAAGAAAAACATCATTTTAGCATTACCTTTCTTCCCAGTCAGCATCTGGAAGAATTCAGGGCAGTGAGCATTGACAATCTGTCCCACAGTGGATGAAGGCCAGCAACTCATGTTATCCCACATTCCAGCACATTTGCCTGGGGGGGGTAACAAGGAAATACAGTACAGCATCTCCCAGTGACATAACACCATGAAACTTCTTCCAACAATGGAACACTGGGAGACATTCCCAAGCAGCACAACACCATGCAACATCTCCCACAGACCAAGGCAGCTAAGGGAACAAAGATGCTCAGTGCTCTGAAAAGCAATCTGGATGAGACAAAGCAAGTCCTGCTGAGACCTGGTAGGACAGAGCAGGTCCTGATTGCTCAAACCAGCCCCAGCAAGCTCCCAGAACTGTCCCCTTCTGGTCATTGACCCCACTGGTCTCTACAAGACACACAAATAGCAATTAGAGTCATTCTGAACATTACATCAGGTTCTTTGCTACCTATCTTTTTGCTCATAACTACTGAATGGCCCTGGAAAGACAAAAGAAATCAGATGGGAATTTTTTAATCTTACTTTCAGTCTTTCTAGAGCTTTCACTTGGAGTTATCCTAACATTTTCCTTATGTTATATTTTTGTAAACAGGAAAAAATGCAACTAGATGACCCTGCTAGAGCAGGGAGGTTGGACCAGATGATCCATTGGTCCCTTCCAGCCTCACCCATCCTGCGATTCTGTGACTAGGAGTTTAAACAGCTTCAGGATGATACTTAAACCACAGATCACTTAAATCACAGAATATTCTGAATTGCAAGGGATCCACAAGGGGAGTACAACTCTTAAGTGAATGGCTCGTTTGGGGATCCACAACCTAGGCATTATTAGCACCATGCTCTAACCAGCTGAGCTAATCTCGTCGTACTGGGAACAGGATAGAGAGGAACAGTATCAATGTCTTCCTTTTATCACCATAAATACTCCTCTCTTTCACTATGCCAAGGCTGTGCTAAAGTGAAAAATGTCAACAGACAATTCACCAAACTTGGCTGCCCAGACTCACCCCATTTCCCTCAGGTGCAAGGGCTGCTTATTTTAAGGATGGGCTTGTCATGGTCCCCTTTCACAGTGAGGGAGAGAGGGAGACTTTTCCAGCTGCACCTTAGCTTGACTGTGTTGCCTTCTGGCAGGGCTGGTAGAGATGCCTCAGGGAGGGTGGTCATTGTAGTGCATAGTATGATGGTGATCTCTACTTAGACATCTTACTTAGATGCTGGATGCTGGCATGGATTAATTTTGGCCTGAGGTGCAGTGTGTTATTGGAGAAGACCTACATTTGATGCTCTTTCTACCACAGACAAACTGCAATCCTACCCTTCCTTATTTCGCTTTTCTCCAGATACAGGTTGAAATCATGCAGGCTCATTCCCTTTTGCCTCCACTCACTGGTTGGTGGTTTTAGCACAGCCTTCTTTTTGGTTTCTGCAACATAATGGGAAAAAAAGGCCACTGGAGCATGTCAGGACTACCCTGTGCCTGCTGTACCTGGATGTGTGCAGCCTGCCATGCACACTCCCTGAAAGCTGAGAGGAGGAAATGCTGACCAGGCACTCTCCTCGAACACTTCATCCTTTATAAGGCCAACCACCATTAGCCCAACAAAAATATTTACATTTCTAGAAATGTCTTGATTTCGTCCTGTGCAACAGTCCTACAGCCTGAAAATATAGGGCGGCACCTCAGCCCTGGTGTCCTCCCTGTGCCAATGTTTATAAGACTTGGTAAGGATTTACTTCGAAGCAAAAGTTTAGAGGCAAGCAAAACTTCACTTTGGGTGATATTTATGACTTAACATGCTGCATTGTTTGGTTTATTGAACCTTCATGCCAACACCACAGGCATAAAACCCCCAAATCAGACTCAGTGCACAGAAAAACCTGGCAAAATTTTGATGTTGGGTGGTTTCCATCCAGGAAGAGAAAACAAAAACCAGCTGAGCTATTCCTCGTGCAGATGGACTTCTTGCCACTCCTTATGGATGAAAGCTGGTGCCTCCCACCCCTAATTAGATAAAGAACCTCGGGAGGGAGACAAAGCACAGCAACACTTCCCTCACACAGCCCTGTGCTCCTTGGGATCTCCCTCAAGTAGCAAGCAGCATTCTCCAAGCAGCAATCCACAGATTGCTCTGATCATCCTGATCAGAGGTTCCAGGTCTCTGGTAGCTTCCCTGCCCTGCTCCTTGCTCCCAAGAAAATATTCTTGTCTTCACTCATGCACAAAAAAGAGCATAACCATGACTTGGGTTATGTTAATATTACACTGCTCCCTTTCCCAAGCTAATGTTATCACAAGGGCAGAGTCCCTTTTACTGCAGAAGGGTAAGAAACATTACTCAGGTACCTTTTGCCTCATTCCCTAGAAAGGAATTCCTTTGTTCATTCCATCTTCGCAGAGATGTGAGCACTGCAGCAGAGATGGTGTGGTGGGAGCTTGTCCCCTGCTTTGTCATTTTTCCTGCCTGTGCCAGTCAAAGCTTCTGGGGCAGGTGCAGGTGCCCCACACCCTGCAAAGCCACCTTTCTTCCTCCTTGCATGACTCATCCAGTTCACTAAATTCCTCAGCTTTGTTTCTCTCTTCTTCAAACTGAAATCCCTGTATAGGATTTTCTGCCCATGGACTTCAGGCATGCAGATTTCTTAAAGGCTGGAGGTATTTTCAGGTGTATATTTCCCAGAATAGAAGCATTACTCCCTAATTTACCAAGGTAACAAATCCCTCTTAGAGTTTGGTAGAATTTTAGGTAGAATTATCCTGTTTAAAAATTCCAATAACAGAAGGCCTTGGGGGAATTTTAAGATGTGGATCCAGTTTAAAACTGGATTAAGCCCCTGCTGAGAAGCTACTGTTTGACTGAGATAAAACAAGACTGTACAATTTTACTGCCTGCTAGTGGTAGTGCGAGTCCACACCTGCATGGTCCTGTGGAGTTCTACTTGTCTGCATGTCTGGAGCTCTGGTGCCAAGGAAACACAGAGCTGAACAGTAGAGCCATATCACAGGATCTAAGCAGAAAAATAAACAGGCTGACAAACCACCCTCCTCTTCACTGGAGGAAACAAACAATGCTGATTTATTAATATCATCGAACTTCTTACAAGCAATGAGACAGGTCTGTCTGGTGGAGTATCTGGAAGCCTGCCATAAGGTATCCTAGCACTGCTACATGGCTGTAATGCCCTGAAGCTGTGCTCACACCCATCAGTCTGCAAGGGACAGGGATAAAACACTGACAGAGGAAAATGCTAGTCATCATAAGAAAGCAGGCAACAGATCTTCCCTTTGAGTTCTGCCCTTGGGCCAGGTCATAGTGAGACTGTTCTGTGTCTCCAACACTCTCTGTTAGAGAGGAAGGCTTTGAAACTAAGAAAAAGCCTTAAGTCTAGCTCTACATGATAGCCTATCTGTGGCCAGGATAGTCTACACACAGCACATCTCGTGGGAGTTCCTTCCCTTCTCATGCTAGTGAGGACATTGCCCACGTCACAGTTCACAAAACCCACCCCAAATCAGTTCAGTCTGTGAGATCCTGTGAGTGACACAACCCCATCCTTAGTGGTGATGGCTGGTCACACACAAAAAATAATCAAATATGTTGCCTACACCCAGTGTTTTCTCTGAGATGCTGACCCAGCTGCTGCCTGGGGAACTAACACGCAGTTCACAGGCAAGGTTTAATAATCTCTTGCACATGACCCCAGTTGTGAAAGCAAAGCTGTCTACATGATGAGGACTCAATACCACAACTTTTCCAGGCCAAAAAACTCCTTTATATGATGATAAATCCTCACTGAATTCCAAGAACTCTGTTAGGTGACAGTAACTTAGAGCAAGGAGGAAGCAATGAGGACTTTGAAGCCACATGATTTAAATGTTGGCTGCTGGTCTTCATTGATTTTTAAAGCAAATATAGTTAAGTAAATTTATATTTGCTAGGGTGACTTTTTAAATTATCCTTGTCCACAAAGAGATGATTGCAATTGCAATATTTTGTTGCTGGTGTGTTCCCTAGTTGTGAGGATTGCAGTCAAGCAACTGGGTTAGAAGACTCCCACAGCTCTTCCTGTCAGAGTAAGGTCAACATCCCACTCTCAAAGCCTTCTTACAGAACTTACCTGTTTTTCTGCTCCTAAAGGAGTGACGTATACTAAGTGCATGCCTCCTATGGGAAGGGATGTAGGAGTATCTGACTTTGAGGCACCCAGTTCACATGCGAGCAGCTTTTATCATGTGCATTTGTTCAGCCTTTACCTGAGCTCAGGAGCAGATCATTTTCAGTCGTTCTGTTCCTTGCCTCCAGGGAAAGAGTCTCTACACACTTTTCTTCCTCCCTTCTCAGGACACTCAGGAGGTCACAGACGGGTGGAATAGCTTTGATCTACAAATTTTAAAAGCAGTGGAATCACTTTTCCTCTTAAAACTTATAAAACATCAACAGAATTTACCCTTTTTATGCTCACATTCCCCAGGCAAATCTATCACTTGATTGTGGGCAATATTTCGTTGAAATACAGACGATTTTCCCAATTTAGTCTGCATTTTTATAGTAGCAGCAGGCAAGCACAGACTGAGTTTATGTCTTCTCCCTTTTGCTGACATTACTGACATTGAGAAAAATGTGTTATTCTGCTAAATGAAGTACATGAACAGGATGCTCTTCCAAAAGACTGCAGAAACATCCAGGACACTGCTGGATCTCCTAGAGTAACGGAGAATTAATCACTCACCCATGGAGTGTTAAACCATACACCTGGCAGGTCATTTTCCTGGGCACAAGTGATCCAAATACACCCACTGGTTGCAGACCACCCAAGCCTGTTTCACTGCTACCATCTGGTAGCTACAGGAACCCACCTGAAAGCAGAATCTCACCCAGATTTTCATGAGAACCTAGATGGTAATTTGTCCAGAGGTCATTTTCTCATCTTCCCATCCTCCTTTCTCATAAAACCATGTAGAAATGTTAGTGTTCACTCAACCCTGATGTAGCAATTAAATATGTGTTTATGTTTTATGCAGCTGGACCAAAATGAGTGAAAAAACCAAATGGTACGGACCATTAAAATGACTAGTATTGAAAATCATTGCAAAATTATTTGCAGGACAAGGACTTAACAGTTTCATCTTTCAGGAAAAAAGTACTTTTACCCTTTCTGTTATTTTACCAATATCTATTCTTTTTGACACAAGAAACCTGAATATAATTGGATTTCCATTACAATGAATTAGATAATTTCTCTGTCATGGATAAACCCAAAATCTCTATAAATTCTCACTATGGAATTTTATGTACATATATATCTAAATGCCTTTGTATGTATACACATAAAGAAGAGATTAAAAGCCAGTTCTCAGGATCTATTACTTGAAAAGTATCAGATAGAATTTGTTTGTGTTCTTTGTTCAAGAAAGTTAACCCAGCAGCATCACATTACTGTTCAACCTAATAAATCTTGTAGCATTGCTGATCACTTTCAGATTAGATTTGGGAGAAAGAACAATCCCTGAAAACCTTGTAATGAGAACCATTACTTTTCTACAATTAAATTTTAGCATACCAGACATTAGAGACCATATTCCCACTATTTTGGCTGGAAATTTTTTGAGTATTTTATTTCTGAACACAGTCTGATCTTTTCAGCAGTATATCATACCTCACCTAATTGGTCTGGTATGTTTAACTTCAGTATCTTTCTCCCTTGTCTTTGTGTGTCATGAAATAAATAAACTAGAAAAACTAGGTTTTGCACAATGTAATGAATTTTCTGGAATCACACACACAAAGACTTTATATGAAAGAAACTTTCTTCTCATGCCAGGATTTGAATGCTGAGCATTTGAAGTGGCCAACATAACCAGTCTGGTTTGCGTGCAGGTTGTTAAGATGATACTGAACATAGGTAAAAATAAATGCTAGGAATCATGTTAACAATGATCTCAGGAACAAGGGAATACTTCATGTTAAATAAGCCTCTATATTGTGTGGGCATTGTTTTCTTTTAAGAAATGTAGGTCCTAAGAAAGTTTTTGTTTTAGAAAGATTTAAATTCTGAGTTATTTCTTTATGGCTAGAATGAGGCCACGTGATTTTAGCACACCCAGCTGTGAAGACCACCCTGATGATCTGATACAGCATTACTTACATTAAATGTGTTTTTCAAGCAGGAATACAGCATAGGTAGTGCCTTACAATTACAGTTTTACCCCACAAAGTGATGTCCACCCTATTCTTCTAATCAGCTGGATACCACTGCCTGCTAGTAGATCTGCAGCTAACAGGACTTTAAGCCCAGGGAAAGCAGAAACTTCCAGGTGCTGGTTTAAAGATCTTGTTTTCCACAAACAAGTCCCTGAGCCAGTCTTTGCCAACGCTGGTATCTGAGGAGGCAGGCTGGGTGCGAGCGCGCGGATGTTTGCGGAGCGATGCGAAATCCGCTTCCCATGCCGCGGCCGGATAACCCCACTCTGCTACCAGCTGTGCTCAGTCTCACTCGTGTTTACCATCCACAAGTGGGAGCAAACAGCCTGCCCCCGCTGCTTGAGAACGAGCAGGAAAAGGGGCTCCTCTACGTGCAGTTTCTATGTCTCTTCCTAAACAGTTCCCTGAAACAGTTTTGATCTTCTTAACTCTTCACCAGCTACTAGAAGGATAATTAAGTCTATCCCAACTGAAACCAGGACCGAGAGCAAGACATATTCATATTTTGTTTAAAGACAACGTACCAAACCCATTCCAAACAGAGATAGCTGTGATTAATAGATCTCCAGAAGAGGCAAAAAGCTGCAGTTTGTAATAGTGATAGGAATAGCCAACACAGTTTTTAAAGTGTGAAATGAATGGATCTAAACACTATTTAGAATTCACAGCAATTTCATTTTAAAATAACTGGGTTTAGTTTAATGGTGGGATTTAAAAACCAAAAGATGCCTGGCAAAATCAAAATAGGTATTTTGAAAGACTAGAAAAAGTACCAATAGAAGGAGGTGTGCTTGGGGATACCCTAAGCTATGACATCTATTTACCGAGTCCCTTAGGTAGCACTAAGAATAAGAAACTAAAATTACAAGAAAACCATCACAGTCACTATTTTTATTGCAGAAGATGATCAAAAGGCAAAAGGTTTGAAGATTGCATTTACTCTGTAATTAAAATGTCTAGGCAGATCTCAGATTTTCTCATAGTTAGAACCAAATCCCCTGCTGAGACAAATAAATTGAATTTTGCATTAGTTGCAATGAAACAGTGATTTGATCATTTCCTAACTTCTCACACCCAAGCTGGACATATTTCACCCTTGTTTTATATGCATTCAAAATCTACATAACCTGAGCAGCACCTGGAGATCTCAGCCCAGGGTCTGCTCTCCAACTGATCCAAGCACCTGGAGCTCAGCGGTGACAATCTGCCACATGAATCTCAGTAAAGTGATAAAGCTAAAGAAAAAAGAAAACAAACTTTGTGGTTTAAACATCGTTTAACATTCCTTCAATCTGAGTCTAGGGAGGCACTGCTAGACGTGGCCATTGCCCCTTAATGGATTGATTGCTGGTGTAAATCAGTAAAGCTTCTCTGAATGGCCTCAAATCTTTTCTCCTTCATCACAGCACCTGTTGTGTTTGTCCAAGTAGATTAGTAACTGCTGTCTTTATAAATGTGGGGAAACTGAGGCATCCAGCATCTAGTCACCTGGCCACTGTCAACTAGTGCAGGAAGCAGCAGAAGCAAGAATAAAATCAAAAAATCCCAGGTTCTACACAGATCTTTTTAAACAGAGACACCACAACTTCATGGAATAGAGGTGCTCAGAATTACTCAGACAACATGCGATTCCATGCAAATAGGAATAAATAGATCTGAGCACTTACTGGGACAGTTGAAATCCAGAAGAAGATCACCCAGGTGGTCCACATAGTCAATTGCAGTCTGTTTTCTTCATCCCGCATGCATCAGAGGTCACCAGGCTGTTTGTATGCTCTCCAGCGTGGCTACTAGCTCTTTTCACTCCATCATTTTCCCTCCTTACTTTATTCCCTTCCCAGCTTTTACCGTCCTTAGCCAATGTTTCTCTCCAGCTGCTGAGCTCTAGAGAGCATGAACCGTGACAGGAACACCCCCTCCCGTCCACACTGCAAGCTCTCCTCCTCCTCTGCAGAAGCGCCCTGTCCCAAGAATTACAGCACCTCTCTTGAGCAAGTTCCTACCGTTGTCTGCCTCCCTTCCTGGCTATTATTCACTGTTATCGATGGGTGTCGCTGGGGAATGATCATTCTTCATGCTCCCACGGTAAGGGACCGAGCAGGACTCCCGTGTAAGATGTCAGCCCTACAATGGCAGGGGTAATCAATCAAGGGGAAGTACAGCCCAGAATAAGTGCTTTGCTGAGAAGCTGAGTTGGAGGAATGTGATTGAGGCTGCCTGCACTGCTTCTGCTCTCGACAGCTCAGCACATGCTTCCCACAGGGAGCACACATCCCTGAAAGCTAGAAATCAGGAAACTGGCAGATCCTGCTGTGGGTGAGCCAGCTGCCTGTATGTCCCACCAAGCCCAGGTGAGCACATCTGCCAGAGCCGAAGACAACTTTGAGTCTGGGATAAACAGGGGATCTGCTCCTCTCTTCCCTCCCAAAGAAGACTCCAAATATTCCCTAGACTTCATCCTCTTATCCAGCATCTGAAGAAACAGCCAGTCTGCATTTCGTCCCAGTGCTATAGGCTGCAAGGTGTCATTGCATTTGGATCCCACTGGTACCTCATTGTTGGAATGTAGATTCCAAACATCCCGAGTTCCCCAAAGATGGTTCTTTGGCAGTCCCCTTGCCTATCAGCAGAGTACACTTTGTTATTCTGGTTTTGTTTCTGTGGCAAAACTATTGTAAAGGGGCTGTGTGCTTACCTGGCCGTGAGCTCCCAGCTGCCAAGGCAGGCGCTCCAAACCCTGGCTTATCACATTCACTTGTAGCACAATACTGAATATGGCTTCAAAAACGAGCCAAATTCTGCATTGTGTAACAGTGCTCTTTCTCAAAGCACAACAGCCCTCAGCTTTTACTGCCTATTCCAAGTTACCACCACCAGAGAGGTCAAATTTAATGACGGGCTGCCCAGAGCATAGATGTGCTCGAGGTTTACCAATAAAGTCAATGCCTAGAAAAAATATGGCTAATTGCCTGTGCACTGAAAATCCAGCCACTGGATAAAACAAGTCATATGCTGAGCAGCACAATGAAGGAATTTGGGTTTTCTAGCAAATGCTGCCCTTTCCATGCCATTCTGACTCCAGCTCATCTCTATTTGTGCTCATGAAGATCACTGAGTTGCAATGCTCCCTGTTTCCCCACACACCACCCTCATCTCTCCCCACAGTTCCAAAGCAGCAGGCAGGCAAATGCCAGCATTTGCTTAACCCCACACTAGCTCTGTCCTGCTCATCCACCACATTCACACAGCATTCTTTCCCCCCAAAGTGGCAAATGCTTCAGTCTTCCGCACCCCAGTCCACACTATTTGTAGTGACTTTCATTTCTTGAAGACGTCTGCTTCCCCTCAGAGTTTGGTTGAAAATATCAAAGGGTTAAACAAACTATTGAAAGGGTGTCTGAGAGGCAGCCAGACAATGTCAGTATAGTAGTCTGAAAAACCACACTGACAATGCTGCATCATCTCGGTGGGGTGCCAAGTCCTTCTCTCTCTTCCTTTGGCTGAAGGAATATTTTATTATTCCATTCATATTGCAGCATCTGCCCCTGAAAGCCAGCACTCTTTCTTGCATTTGTGTAACCGAGGGAGCTTTGCTTCTGAATGTACTTTGAAGTTTGTGACTTTTTCCAAAATAGGCCCAGGAGTTTGGAGAGTCAATGCTGGATTTAAACACTAACTGTGTGAATGAATATTTTGTGACCCTCCCATTTTATTCGTGTGCAGGCTGAGCATTTGAAAGAAGCTGGATGCAAAATAAAACCTGGGAAATTCTCACCTGTGCAAACCATTGCTTGACTTGCAGCAGATATCAGCACAGTGGGACAGACAGCGAAGGCTAGGTAACCTAACAGCAGCAGCAGCCTCCAGAGAATTATTACCAAGAATTCACAGACCCCCAAATGAGAATTTTGTTTCATTAAACAATGGCTGTGGGCATTTGCTTTTATACCTACTCAGTATACCCCTTGTAAATTTGTCACATTTGGAATTTCTTTCAAGTCTGATATTTAAACCAGGAAAGAAACATCTGAATTTGTTCATACAATTTTGATGGACTTTTCACTTTAACTTTAGGAGTAAATAAAAGTACTTTGCTTTGTACTACTCTGATTGTAGGATTGTTTACTTCTCAAACACTAACCAACTTCAATTGTAAATATTTATTTATTAATACTTAAAAATTCCATTAGTGCTTGAAATAACTAATTTTTCTCCTTCATTTGCTAAATAATTTAATTGTTTGCAATGCCTCTACTACAGCTTGACAATCAGGCCACACATTTTCCATCTGACGTTTACAATCAGGCCACATATTTCGTCTGATATTTGGAATATAGAGATGTAACTGAGGCGAGAATCACCTATTTAAATCCCTGTTAACAATCTTTATTTATATCAGCCTTCCCAAGGAAATCTGAAGTTTTTTTGGCTGAAAAACCCCTCTTTTCACCTACCTTTTCCATTCATTTTCTGCTTTTCAGAAAACTTTACAGAGTACTTCTCCAGAGGTGCATCATGTTTAGACGCTCTGATGTGGAAGCAGATGTGGTCTTTGGTTTACACTTAACTATCATTGTCCAAACATATTGATGTACATGTGAATTGTGAGGACAAATATTTTCTATTTTACCTCTATTTTAGAAAAACTGAAAGTGAACTATTTTATTCTTAGAATGTGTAAGGAAAAAAACTCATTGTGGAAATAATTCTGGCTTTCTACATTATGCCTATCTTTAAGACATCATATCAAGGGTATAGAAATAGTTTTTTTCTAACCATAAGCAATTACATCTTACTAAGTATGGGAACTATGTTTTGGGATCTGAATTTTATGATCTGAAGCTTTTCTTCCTTTTTTATTCAAAATTAATGTTGCAGTACTTTTGGACACATTTTACCTCGGTGTTAGAAAAACTGGAAGTGAATCATTTTATTCTTAGTCCAGATTGCCTGTCTGAAGGCGAAAAGAAAGAAAGAAAGGGGAAAAAAAAAAAAAGAAGACAGAAAGTTTGCTTTCCCTTCTCCCCTGTACCCATTTAGGTAAAAAACCGTCATTTATTACAGGTGGTTTGAAAAATACACTGAAGAAAAATTTTAATGATTACTTTTCAAGGGATGGTTCTTTAATGCAGAAAGTGAGAACATGTAGCAAGTGAGGGGAGAAAAAAGAGAAAAAGAGGTGTTGGTTTGTTTTTTTTTTAATTGTAATAAAACTTCCAAAATCTGTCTTAAACCAAGTAAGAACAGTTTAGTTGTTAACAGATGAGAGTTTTTAAAGGGAAGGAAGTGCCTCTGCCTTGTGTGCGGCCACACTGGGAATCCTGAAAACGACGCTTACTGGGGGAGGAGGGGAAGAAGAAGTTGGTTTTCTCCTCTGTTTTTTGTACTTTGGCCATGAGAGGAGCTGGAGTGCCGCTGTGGGGATCCCGCCCGGCCGCGAGTGGTGCGGCCCAGCGCGGCTGCCCCGTTGCCGAGCGACCGCCGCGGGCCCGCGTGAGGGCAGGGCCGGGCCGGGTCGCGGGGCTCCGGGAGGGCTGAGAGGGGGAACCGGGTTTTGCCGGGGCTCCGAGAGGGCTGAGAGGGGGAAGCGAGCTTTGCCGGGGCTCCGGGAGGGCTGAGAGGGGAAACCGGGCTTTGCCGGGGCTCCGAGAGGGCTGAGAGGGGGAACCGGGCTTTGCCGAGGCTCCCTCGGGCTGAGGGGCTGTGGAAGCCGCAGGTATGTGCTGTGTGTACAGAGATGCCTTTTCCAGCCTCACGCAGCTGTGATGGCTTTGCACTGCATGCTTTGGTGTGGTGAGGTGTGCGAGAAGCTCCGAGGCACGAGAAGGGATTAGAAAGCCCGATCAGTGACAAGGAGAAGGGCGGTAACCTGGTCTGAGGGCGTTTGGGGTGAGTTTTGCCATGGGCTCCCAAGATTTCGCAGCTCTGTTGGTGGCTTCACACACACACACAAAAAAAGTCTCGATAGACAGAGCTGTCCTGGAAAATTTATGAACATCAGGTGCTCAGACATTCCAGGACCTTAAGGATTTGTCCTGTATTAGCCCTTTGAGCAACACGCAGTGTGTGACTGAAGTTGGTGAGCCATAATGGCTCCATCACTGTAAATTACAGAAAAGGTTACACCAGGAGTCCTTTGAGGAGACTTATGTATACCTACCTTTTCCAACCTTGCATTCCTGATGTGGAATGCTGACCAGGAGAAGGAGAGTGGCAGTGGTATAAATTAAAGTTGAAGAACACAAATGGAAAAAATGTAAGCCTTATCCTTATGTTTAGAAATTTTTTTACAGTGTTTTTGTCTGAGTGTGGTTGGTCTTGCTACCTCAGAAGAAATTTACTGTAGTGCACAATAGTGCAGCTCCTCTTACAGGTTTTCTGTTGTGAGTGGAAAATATTATGAAGGCCAGGGTCCTGGTAGCCCATTATTTTAAGCTTCTTGCTTATTTATTATTTAATGCTGCACCAAGCCATAAATCAAAACAGCACTTTATGAGCTTGAAGCACCTCTCAAGTTGTGCCTGAAAGATCTAAAGCAGACTGGAAAACCAGACAAATACCAAAGATGAGACCATAAAATGTAATGAGGGAGGTGGAGTAATGCAGCTTTGAAACTGTTGAGTGCTGCCTGCTTGAGGGCTGAAAATCGCAGCATGGCTTTTGAATTCAGTACTTGTTCTAAAAGTATCATGTCTTTTTCTCCATGCAGTTCTCCAGTTCTTACAAGAGCCAAGGGCTCTGTGTGCCATATTTACGAAGATAATTTCTGGTGGATGGATTGTGTCTGGTGTCTTTACTATGTAAAATTTGCACTTGTCATTAGAGATGTTTATGTTCTGATAACTGCATACTTAACACAGAATCTGTAATGCCTGTGGCTTTCTGCGTTTACAGTTATCTTCACTGAACAAATAACCCAGATGGTGCTATCCAAACAAAAAATTCAAATGCCAGTTTTCTTATCCCTCATATTAATATTTAAAAATTAAAAATTAATCTGCAAGTTAACAACTCAAACACCCAGGAGAGATTGGAAGAACATCTCTGCAGAAATCAGTTCAGATGGTGGAATTAACAGAACCTTCTCTTTTCGTCTCTGCTGGGGGACATGAAGGAAGAGAGAGATGTTTTACACAGACCTGAAAGGCAAATGTCCCCAACAAGCCTTAGAACAGATGTCCAAAGTCTTAGGCCTTACAGTGGGAGCGAGTTTTCCTGGAATCATTCTCTCCTTGTACTCAGCACACACAGAGTAATCTACTTCAGCAGGAGAAAAAAGTAGCTTCCTCTCCTAAATGTTTTAAGGCCGTTTTAGGCAGCAGATGTTACCAGTGTGAGAGAAGGCATTTTGATCATTATGTCGTTTTCATTTGACCCTAGGCACTGATGAATTTTAGTTCCATTGAGATCCTGTTTCTGTCCTGACATGGATCTGGTTCAGTCGGCCTCCACAGACATCCCTGTCCCTAGGGGGTCCTTGAAGAAAGTACCCAGTGTCCTGAGCCACCTCGTGGAGGAACCTAAAAAAAGACAAGCTGTCCCCCATCACCTGCTGGAATCAAGTAAGTTCCTGCTCTCCGACTCTTACCAACCTTGTGGCAATTCTAGGAGTCGCTTGGCTGTTATTTTTTTTGCAATTCACAGAGAAAACTCCCATCCTATTGCTTGAATTGCAGCTTCCTGTGAGCCCAAATAATGGGAGGGGTAGTCCGGAAATAAATAGTGGCTGTGCTGATGCTGGCTGACCCTAAAGTTTTGGAGTGGCTTGGAAGCCATGATGCCAAGAAATGAACTGATGGCAGGATCATGGATCTGCTGGGGTAGTGGATGCTGCCATAACTTTCCATTTATAAATTCATGCCTTCTTAGAAGGAGAATTTTTTTTTCTATAATACATCAGTATAGCATAACTAGACTACATCAATGTAAGTACCACTCATCATGTGTGTCTCTGGTCTCTTTTTCTCTCCGTTTTTTATCTATAGAGATTTATTCAGAACTTCAGAGGAGCAGGGTTGTACAGGCTGAGCCTGCTGTGTTACACTATGGAGGATATGAAGTTGGAAAACATCACCAACAGATGCTGGTAAGTTTTGGAGCAGGGATCCCCTTGGGGCTCATAAAAGGTCAGCAGAATCTGAGTTACTCCTTGTGGTCATGAGGCCTTTGCTCTGTGGAGTGCTCTAAAAAGCAGCACTTAAATTCAGCGGCCCTGCAGTAACAGAAGGAGATGAGTACCATGCTGTGAGCATAATGCTCCTTTATACTCCCTGTTTCCCATCTCTGCATCAGTGTTAGTGGTATGTGGCTTGCACATCTGAGTGAAGGATTTGGGCTTTAACTCCACAGGAGACTTGTTTTTTCAAAATGTCCTTGGACTGTCACTGTGTCTGCAAACGCGTTCACTGGTGGGAAAGTTTTGAAAGCACCTCTGGTCTTTTGCCAAGAACAATTTATTCTGAGAAAGGAAATTCTATGCATAGGTTTGATTATCTTTCCATGTGAATGGTTTGAGTATTTCCTTTTCTACTCTCTGCTTTCTCTTTGTCTGCCTTCTCTATTCATGTTTTAGTGTGTCGAGACAGAGTTTGGGTGGATATGGTGACCTAGGTTCTCTGAATATAATGAAAGTAAACAAATGCAGGAGGCTTTATAGGCTGAAGTGGCACCATCCAAAGGTTTGTTGCTAGTAAACCAAGACAGAACATTACACAATTCCCGTTGTTTCGGATGTCCCCAAAAGTGGTGAATAAATTGTTTCATTATTTGTTCCTTTTGCACGTAAGAAAAACAGCACCAGAATTTCTTTCAATAGTAGCATCTTTCTGGCAAGACTAACTGTTGTTCCTTGATTAAGAATTGTGACTTCTTTCTAAAGAATAAAATTGCAGGATGTAAGTTTTGCATAATTTACTTTTGAATTCAGAGCATATTTAGTATTATTTCTACTAAAGCAAAAATTATTATTTCTTTGCTATGAAAGGTTTTACAAAAAGTACCATTGGCATTCTTAATTCAATTCTTTTTTTTTTGTGGTTTTTGTGTTCTTTTGTTCTACAGAAGCTGATAAATATTTCTACCAATGCACTAAGCCTTCACATAATACCACCCCAGACAATGTATTTTCAGATCAAATACAACAAAACAGTAAGTGTCAGAAAGTCTTCATGCTGCTCTTTGCATGCAGCACAGGTTTTGTGTCATATAAGCAGCTCTTACACACCTTCTATCTCATTTTGGGTCCTTTTCCAGCACCGGCTTATCCCTGGTTTGCCCCTTGTGGTTACTGTTGATTTTTGCCCTGATGAGTGGAGGAATTACTATGACTGCATCCGAATTCACTATGAGGTGAGGATTTATTGCAAAATACAGAGTTGTAATGGGATGAAACAACTATTAGAGCATGATGATAATGATAAGGGCATAGTTAATCTTTTAGAGACACATGGATTTATTCCCAGTAAGGAGAATACTGCAAATACTCTTGACTGGAGTATTTAACTTTAAGCATTAAAAAGTTTTCTCTGTAAACATCGCAGAGCAGTAGGTAAGATTATATAACTTTATCTGCTGTTCTTTGCCAGTAGATCAGTCTTTGTGCCACAGTGATGTAATGTCTTTGCTGAGCAGGCTCAGAGGAGCTCTAGACAGTTGCATAAAATATGGAAAGACAGATGGATACTGACAGCAGATAGAATAGTAACATTCTGAGGTACAACACAGTAATAATCTTGAAGATGTTTTATGCCCACTTAATGACCAACTACTAGAGAAACTTTTTATTTTCATAAAAGTCTGAGCAAGTTAGGGCCGTTCAGCCTGGGGAAGAGAAGGTTGCATGGAAACCTCATGGCAACCTTCAAGTATATGAAAGGGGCTATAGGGAAGCTGGAGAGGGATAGCTGATGAGGAATGTAGTGATAGGATAAGGGGTAATAGGTACAAATCAAAATATAGGAAATTTAGGTTAGATATTAGAAGGAAGTTGTTTACTGTGAAGGTGGTGAGGCACTGGAACAGTTGCCCAGGGCAGTTGTGGATGCCCCAACCCTGTCAGTGTTCAAGGCCACACTGGATAAGGCCTTGGTCAGCCTGGTCTAGTGGGAGGTGTCCCTGCCCATGGCAGGGGGCGTTGGGGCTGGATGAGCTTTAAGATCCCTTCCAACCCTTAACATTCCATGATTCTATGATTTACTAATTGTAAGAGATAAATATTTGCACCCTTTTGTTTGTTTGTTTGCAGGGAGATGATACCTTAGTTGTTCCCATGCATGCTTACCCTGCTATGAATGTTGTAGAATTTCCATCGTTTATAAATCTGTCTGATGTATCAGTTGGTCAGAGGTGAGTTACAGACAGACATTTGTCCACATTTTGTGAGACATGCCCCAAAACTGAAGAATCTCATTTTTCTATATTTGTACAACCAGATGTCTTGAAAGCCTTAAGAAACTCAGCTACCATCTTGACTGAAAAATAATGTTGTATATGAACTGTTTCAGATGCACATTCACTGTAAAGCAAATGCGTAAAGCAAAAAATTTGGAAGAATTCCTGAAGAATTTTGTTAATTTGTGGTTTCAAACCTTAATTTTTACCAGTATTTTTCAGCATTAAACAATTAAAAACTTTCAAAAAATGAAATCTCTCTGAGATAGTTAGTACTTTACAGAACCCAAGGGAATTTGGGCACAATCCATAGCCCATGAAGTCAGTGGGAAAACTGCCCTTTATTTCCATAAATGAAGGGTAAAATCTGTATTCTACCACCCACCATTCCCCTTAGGTACAGAAGGTCCATCAGGCAACAGGTGGCATATTTGGCTTGTTTTTGAGGCACTTTGGTTACTGTTCAAGCTGCACTATACCCTAAAACAAATTGCCTGCCCAGTCTGCCATTGCATCTTCTTTGTGAACAGGCCATAGTAAGGCAGAGAAAATAGAACTTGGTTATTATTGCTTATTTCTTTAGGCATTTTAAAATGTGCTTTCCAGAAGAACGCTGTGTGTAACATGCATTCTTTGCTAATCAGCAGGGTAGGATTTCAGTCAGGCAGTTGATAAAAAAGAGAAATAAGCCTGTGTAAATTGATCTTGATTTGCAGGGTGATGAATCGTGGTACACCAAAGCTTTTGTGTTTCAGTTTGGTCAGTGGAAACAGTTACATACAAAGGCAAGACAGGTTGAAAAGATGTGTGCTAATACTCCTCACACAACGTGCATGAGACATAAAGGGCTATTATGAAAATTAGGCCCCAGCATCATTGTTTCTACACTGGTTAAAGTCCAGTCATTCTGTTGTGTTGAAGTTTTCAACACTTTCTTTTCTCATCATCTTTCACAAGGAGGGCCATGGGAAAAGGCTGATTTCTGGTTCTGTACTCAAACTGTTGCTCCAGTTTGCATTGTTTGTACTTGTTAGATATTACAGTCTGTAAGAATTTGAGGATGGACGTAAGTAACTTCCAAAAAGTAGATTTTAAATTTTTTTCCATAATCAAACTCTATATGGTTAGGAGAATGTAATGTCCAGCATTCAAAACAAGATTTGGCTGTTATTTCCTGGGGGAACGAAAGGTCTGAAATATTTTGCTATTTTGGAACAGTGAGGAATTAGGATTTTCACGTTAATAAGTAACCCACCCCTCTGAATGCAGGTAATTTAGTGCATGGTGTGTACAATACAATTTCCGAGCTTGTAATTTATGAACAGCTGTCGTTTGTTTAATTTAATTTTTCCTTTTTCTCTTTTCAGTAAGGAGTATGTTATCCCGTTGCAGTGCAGCTGTCCCATAGATTTTGAATTCCACATTGATATTATTCAGCCTCACAGAGCCTTCACTGTTCAGCCAACATTTGGTAGAGTGATTTCTTTGAAATTCTAAATGTTAAATCTGTATTTATTAAGTGTAGTTACTTGTGACAGTCTATTCAGTGCTGTACAGAAAAACCCTTCTCCTCTGGCAAAGTTTTTGCAGGTAAATGGAGCCAGTCATTTGCAGCATCATGGGAAAAAGCCAACTTGGCTGTAAGTTTATTTAGGCAATGCCCAGCTATGACAAAATGCCACCTCTGATCCCACAATATGGGATGTTCCATACAGTCCATGTGGCCTTTGTCTTCCTAGAAGAATATCCCGGGAAAAAAGGGTCATCCCAGTAAAAGTTAAGTCAGAAATTTTGGTAGCCTGAAACTATGGCTGAAGGCCATCTGAAAAGCACTAAAAAGTTTCAGCTCCGACTCAAAGCCATTGTGCTCAGAGTAATCATAGAATCATAGAATCACTTAGGTTGGGAAAAGCCCTTAATGTTTAGGAATATGAATGGTGGTTAAAGTGGTTGAGAAAATAATGAAATAGGCAGTAAGGAACTAAGGCCAAGCAGAGACAGGTAATGTATCAAATCCAGATGAGTCCCCTAGTTTGGAAAAGCACAGAGGAATATGTTTATAATGCTTTGTCCATGAAAGCAGAAAGTGCCAAAGGCTTAAGACTAGCAGATGCAAGTGAAGAATTTCTACATATAAACAGGCAGTCATTTTCACAGCAGCATGAAATATTATAGCCCTACTGTCAAATCTCTTAGCTATTGCAAAATATCTTCTATTATCTGGCAACAGACGTAGTTTTTGAAAGAGGCTTTGAGACCTGAAATATTTTCCGTGCTTACTGTCATCCACTCAAACATTAAGTTGTTTAAAAAAAGGTAGCCCAGAATCAATTCCAGCATACTTGAGTGGGCTCATGTTATATGGACTCTTACTGTTTTTCTCCTCTAATCACAGGAATCATTCCAGGCAATGGAAAAGTCGAAGTAACTGTGAAGTATTCCCCATTTGAGTATGGAACGGCACAAATGGCAATGCAGTTACGGATTTTAGAGTTTCACTCCAAACCCTATGTGTGTGTATTCACAGGAACATCAATACCACATCTGGCTCTCATGTATGTGTGGCTGACTGGTCTTGGAGTATTTTTGCCCAGTTCTGAAAAATACTCATGTAATAGGATTTCATACCATTTTGCTATGATCATTTTAAGCACTAGTGTCTTTGGAGACTTAGAATGCACTAATGTAATTCTACTGTTGATACATATACCTGCTTTTTTACACTGTTTGGTCAGAACATCCTTAAACTATATGAAGTGAAACAAGCAAAATAAATATAATGAATGAGAAGTTACATATCCTTTAAGGAAGTGTTGAGCATCCCCAGCTTCTGTCATTACCACTCATTATTATTGTTGAGGCCTTGCAAGATACAGGGGGTTTTGAGCCTTTTGGGCTGTACTTAATTTTTTTGTGAAAAAATTGGACTTATATGCCGTTTAGAGAGTACTTATGAAAGCAATATGTGTCCTTCTGACATCTAGAAGAGAACATTTTGGTGAACAACAACATCATCCAGAGAAAAAAGCTGTGTCTGGAAAATCCATGGTGTGGAGAAGAGACAGGTTCAGCCAGCTGCAGTCAAAGCCTATTCCAAAACTAAAGGTGTGAAAAGATAATAATTACTTTTTTGGGCTGGAAATCTTCCATGTTTCTATTTCTTCCTATTAATTTATATCTCATAGGAAATTGAATACGAGAACCTCAGATTCCCCACAGACTTGTCAAATCCGTATGCTGTAGCTACTGTTTTGATTCAGGAACCAGGCAAATTGAAGTTAAAGGACATAAAAGAAGGTAAAGTAATTAAGCAGCATAAACTTGGTTTTAGCATTATTTGTAGGTCTGATGAGGAACTTGGCTTCAAAATTGCTGAGGTGATGTAACTGTTGTTTCTGTGAGAAACCTCACCTTAGCTTTATGTATTAATGGCTACAGTTATCTTAATGGAGAGATTTCACAATTAAAAACCCAGTCTAGACTGAGGTGTGATATGGCTTTCTGATGTTCCTGCAGCCCTGTCCCAAGGCAAAGAAGGGATAAAAACCAGACAGATGAAAGACACTATATTTCAACTGAAAGTCAGACAAAATGTTCAGGAAGAGGAAGCAAATAATCTAAAGTGGTAAGTGTTAATTAACCATGTTAGTTAACCACGTTAATTAGCCGTGTTAACAAGACTGGGATTTGCTTATCCAAGGCCTCTATGAATGATGTATGCAATATCTGCTAGTGCAGAATGCTGCCATTTCGTGTCCCAATATGTTTGTGTTAGGCCTAAGTTACTGTTGTTTTATTTAATTTTTTTTCTCTCCTGCTAAGAGCAGACTCAGTAGTAATCCATAGTAGTACCCAATGAGGTCTTTGATTGCCTTATGGTTCCATTCAAAAAGAAACCTGCTGAAAATCTCGTTTGCCTAACCTTGTTCTCAGGCATCTCATCTTGTGCCCTTAAGGGCAAAGGAAGATTTTGTCAAAAAAACTTGTAGATGTAGTGCTGATAGATGTGGACATAGTTTAGTGGAGTGTTAGGCAGTGTTAGGTTAATGGATGGATTTTAGAGGTTTGTCCAACCTTACTTATTTTATGATTCTATTAGACATCAAATGGTGCAAAGCAGAACATAGTTGGGTCTGTAAGCACATCATGGTTTCGTTTGAAATCCACAGATCATCTCATGCACTTAGTGTCATGGACACCTAGGCACCTCAGGAAGAGGAGAGTAAGTCTGCCTTTGAATAAAGCAAACTGTGCATTAAGTAATGCATTTTTCTTGTCTCCTCTGTAAATGCAGGCAAGTTCATAAGGGAAGTGATCCAATCTCTGTGGAGTTTAAAAAAGAGATTATTGAAAACCGACAAAGGGAAGAAGAGCTATACAAGGTTAGTCTTTGATGTTTTTTCTGTAAATTTAAAATCAAACTTGCCTTTTCAGATTATGCAGTGCACTAGTGAATTGTATCAAGCTCTCTACATGTTCAGTTTTTCTTTGTTAAGCAATGCAAACCTGTGCTAGTTGTGCTTTTTACTGCAGTCATGTCTTTATTGTGCCTGTGCATCACTGTTTCAGAGGTGGTTTTATCTTGAAAGTATACTTGCTTTATCTTGAGGGAGAGAAGGGTAAGGTATTACCAGAAATATAACAATATTTGCCCAACCTAGCAGATTTGCCCCCAGCCACCCAGTCTCATGAGAGTCACACATTCCAGCATAATCCTGTCAGCACCAAGGCCACATCCAAGCTTCTGTTTCTGTTGTACCTCTGAGGAGCTGCTGTTCTGAATGGCTCACATTCAAAGAGCTAGATGCAGTCAGTACTCCCCCACAGAGCCATAGGGATAATTCATCAGGTTGTACTTCTGCTTCTTCACCCTCTTTCTCTTTGGTTTCTTCCAGTCACTGCAGACTGCGGATCCTCTTCCACAGAGGTGGCAACAGCAACAAGAAATACCTGGTGGCAGGAAATATTTTTCTCTGTGTGCCACAGCCCTCAGGGACAGGTGGAACCTGTCTCTTTTATCCTGCCTCCTGGGTATTCAAGTAGCTTCTGACATCCCAGTGACTTCCAGCTGTTTGTGGGAGTGAAATTATTTATACATAGGCTAAAGGCTTGATTTATACACTGAATTAGGCAATATAAAACATTATATTTAATACTTAAAAGAAGTAAATTAGTGAAAAAAACCATCTAAATTGTATCACTGAATTAGATGTATGTTAACTTTGTTTAGAAGCATGTATTTCCTTACCCGCTGATTCTGGCTATGCAAAGCAAACGATGTTGCATTAGGACAGAGATTTGACTGAAACAGACCTGAAATTTTTCTTAACTTTGTTTGACTTGCTTAAGGGTTGCAATAATCATTCCCTGAAAGGGAATGAAATCTGTGTTTTGTGAGACACCTCCATAATGTTACATAATGATGAGTTTCAGCAATTGTAATGGAGGAAAGAATTCACTGGATGCTTTGTGCTAATGTGATTCTTCTTCAAATTAGATCCAAAGAGGAGAACTTGTCATAGAACAGGAGTTCCAAAGAGATGAAATAGAAGTTTCCTTCAGACGTGTTACCCGGCATGTTGACCAGGTTTGTTCATATGTTTTTATAGCCTGCTATATGCATGCTGTATTATCACCCTCCAAGCTAACAAACAGCCATAGATCTTTAACATTGAATACTTTTCCTCCTGATATTCCTATTTCTGTATTAGTGCCTTATTTCCCATTTTGCTTTTAGCTAGGGGAAGCACCATGCTACATGCCCAACTCATCTTCTGATGTGCTGATATACTATGAGAGTCAAGTGGAAATCTGCAGGCCTAACCTGAGATTTATATTGCTTCTCAGGAGAGGCTTTGTCATGCCTTATTGTAAGGTTAAGCGTATCACAAGGTTTGGAGCCTCTGCCTGCAGGTCTTGACAGGAACCTTTCTGGTACTTAGATATTTTTGCCCTTCTCTGTGGTGTCTTTCCCCCTTCCTTGAGTATGTGCCATTATTGAAGAAAGGTTACAGGTTTTGCTGAATGCCTGGTTTGAGTCCTTACAGCTATTCCAGCTCATGTAAGATGAAGTGTGCATTTGGTAGAACCCCTGTCCATTCTGTCTCCTGTCCAACTGCCCATGGAGTGCACTTAGGTTGTAGTCTGTGTTGGTCATTTGTGTGGATGCAGACCATGCCATCTTATCTCTGCATTCCCCATACGACATCTGTAAATACTTGGTGATTACCTCCCATTAAGCCCTGCAGTGAAGGCTTCTGGTTAAATGCCAATACTGCAAATATTTTCACTGGACTTAATTTCAGTATTTAGAAATAACATATGGATTCAGGCCAAGGAATGGCTTGGGATGGAGAAAATTTCTCCCTTATCTAGTTGTAAAAAGGGTGGTCCTTTTTCTTTTCTGTTTCCTTTTTCAAACATACACCATGCAGCAACCAAGTGTCCATCCCACATTTGACTTGCTCCGTAATGACCCTTGGGACAACAGAAAGAGGATGTTCAGGAAATTCCAGCAAGCAGCATACAAGGTAAAGTAAACAACCAGCATGATGGCTGTGAAACAGCACAAAAGAACGTGGAACCAGCACATAAGAAGTGTTCACAGCTAGCTAGGGATTTTGTAGTTTGATAAATATGCCCCTACCTCACCAGGAAATAAGGATCTGGAATAAGTTTTGTGTTCAACCAGTCTTTCATATTGGAATTGATACTAAACAAATACAGATAAATTTAGATTTTTTTTAAACTAAAAAATACTTTTGTACAAAAAAGAAGAATTGAAAATGCATATAAAATAGTGCACTCAGTTTTGGGCACCTAGTACAAGGAAGACTTTAATAAACAGGGCTGAGTTCAGTGTAGAGCCACCAAGGTCTTAGAGCACTTAATTCTGTAAGGAGACACTTAATCTAGAGAGGGAAAGTAGAGGGAGAGAGCAGCACCTTCTGACTCCTCTGAGGTTACTGATGATGGATTTTTGCAATGGTGCATGATGAAAACATGGAAAACAACAGGTATAAATTCAAATAAGGGAGGTAGAGACCTGGAAGAAAAAGACTAATCAGTAAAATCACTTATTTCATTTGGTTTAAATATTATCTTGCATGTCCACTTCTCTTTCCCCAGTAAATCTTAATGTAGTAAGCAAGATGGAAGTGTCCTGCTCTTCTAGTGTCCAGGTTAGATATTCTTCAATCTATTCACAGTATTGAGATCTTGAAATTAAATCCTCTTTTCTGTATTGCACAAATAAGGAGGTAACTAAATGGCCCCAGGTGGTATTAAAACCAAGTATTCTTCATTTTTATCCTGTGGGGTATGGGCAGAACCACAGTGCAGGTTGCTGTTCACTCTCTTCATTCTCAGAGTCACAAATATTCATATGGCCCTGGTTAACTGACTGTTCACCTTCTGTTTAATCTGTATATGCCAGTAAACACAGCTGAAGGATTAAGACCTAGCCAAGAAAATAGTCTGATTAATGTGTAAGACTAAATTGAGGTTTTAACTGTGTTTATTGTGTAATGTCATTATAGAATTGAGATCCTTTCTACGTCTTTCCTTCCCATTTTCTCCTGAACTGAAAACTATATTAAAAATTCTTAAATAGAGATGTCTAAGTGAGCTCTGGAGAATAAATACAGGTGTAGCATATACAGTGTATTTCTATGGCTGTTAATCTTAGGGTGTTCAACTTAAATTTAAAAATCATTCTCTCAGATTTTGGCTCAGATTCGTCTAAATCGTTTATTGCTTCTGTTCCGTGGACTGCCCAGGGAGGCCGGAGGTGTGGAGGAGGGGTCTGTGTCAGGTAAGGATTAGAAGAACAAGTTGATATTTTGATCATGGACTGTGGTAATTCAGGTTCTGCTGTACTGTGTCAGGTTCATTACATATAAACTTAAAGATAAGAGTCCTTACAAAGGAGTCTTCCAGAAAAAAACAGAAGTGTGACAAGGTAGAATCATAGAGTGATTTGGATTAGATGGCCTTTAAAGGCCATCCAGTCCAACCTCCCTCCAATGAATAGAGACTTAGTTCTTCACCTAAATTGGGTTTCTCAGAGTCCTATCCAACCTGTCCTTGAATGTTTTCAGGGATGGGGCATTCCCTACCTCTTCAGGCAACTTGTTCCAGTGTTTTACCATCCTTGTTGCAAAAAAATTTCTTCCTTACATCTAGTCTGAACTACCTTCTTTTAGTTCAAAACCATTACCCATTGTCTTGTGGCAACAGGCCCTGCTAAAAGGTGGAAATGACTGTAGCCAAAATACATCTATTTTTCATACATGGTATTTACCAGATTTTAAAAATGTGATTAACTATTCTTAGGAACCATGCAGCTTGTCTATGTAATAACAGGGCAGAAGCTGTGGCTACAT
Source organism: Vireo altiloquus (assembly GCA_013396875.1). Lineage (NCBI taxonomy): Eukaryota > Metazoa > Chordata > Aves > Passeriformes > Vireonidae > Vireo > Vireo altiloquus. The sequence goes on from VZRF01000295.1 coordinate 775,444, forward strand.
CATTGGAACTGTTCAAGGCGAAGTTGGATGGGACTTTGGGCAACCTGATGCAGTGATAGATTTCCCTGCCCCTGGCAGAAGGGTTGGACTAGGTGGTCTTTAAAGGTTCCTTGTAACCCAAACCATTCTGTGATTGGATGTGAGGAATCTGAGGAGGATTGTCTGTGATTGTTCAGTGAGGAGCACTGAAAGGGCACATGGGACTGTATGAGAAACAGGGAGATGAACAGATCAGGAGGAGTCCAAGAGGCAAGAGACACAGGATTAGAGGAGCTTATTGTAGGGGGCATGGAAGGGGGAAAGACACCTGAATGTGATGAAGACAAGACATCTGAACACATTGAAATGAGACAGTAGGAATCATGAGACACATTGCCAGGTGTCCAGTACTGGGTTGAGGTTTTGTCCTTATTGTTTTCTTATAGAAGTACTTTTAATCAATCACCTTTTTTTCACACTGAAATGAAACTACTGGTCCAGAAAAGTGACTTGTTATTTAACATCATAGAAGAAAACTGTCTTTGAATGGAGGTCACAGTTATATATGGGAGGCAGAGAAGAATTTGGATCTCTTATTTCCCACTCCCTTGTAGACACACACCATTTGACACCTCCTGAGATGCACTGTTCCATATCAGGCCTTTTCCTGCTTCTGCAGATAAGCACTTTTAATTCCCAGGATGCAGGAGACACAGGAATGCTGCAAATAGAAGGTGTAATGACATGTAGTGTAAGAAAGGTCTCTGGCTTCTCTGAGCCTTGTGGAGAACCATGCTGGAAGGAGTGGATGTAATGTCTTTTTAGGAAAGGGGAAATTAAATCCGTCTGCTATTCAAGGTATTGTGCTCATATCTTGTAGATGTGACATTTAAAGTCTTTAGGAAGTATTAACTTACTTTTTATATTAAAATTACTAGACATCCTGGTTTAGGAAAATGTTAAATGCATTTTGTGGGTTTATTCTATTTCTGAAACAGTAATTTATCTTAATGTATTAAGATATATTACAAAACCTTAGTATTTACTTTTCACTCATGACAGAAAGCAAGAGTTTCAGCAAGCCAGAGAAGAGTGAAGAACATAAGGGCTTTTCTGCCAGTATATCTGAAGATCGTATATTGCCTTTTGAATTCCCCTTCTACAGTTCCCGTGAACTACACAGTTATTTGGTAGGTACAGTAACTAAAATGTTAGTCAGCACTCTAGATAACATTTTCTTGAAGACATTGGCCCCAGGGCTTGTAGTCCCTTCATTAAAATTTCACAATGTGACTAGTGTTCTGGGGCTCTGACAAATTAATTTAGGACTTTAGATTTACTGGAAACAGTAAAAAAATCTTTTCATTCTCTTTAATTGTATTCTAAAATTGTGAGCAATACATTAGTGTTCAGAGTTAGTTAACATCCGTTTTTCAGAAAAAAAGAAAGAAAAAGAATAACTGAAATGCCAAAGTCCAAGAAAGAACAGTAGAAATATCAAACTATATAAAATAAATATTTGCATAATTATTTCCGTATGTTTTCAATTAGCTGTGCTCATGGATTGCTGCCAATACAAAACAAAATGCCCACCATATTACTGGTTTTAAATACTGTTCTGTTTCAGGCACCTGATGCTCTTGGCCTAGTTCCTATAGAATCTGTAGACGTGAAAGTTGAGCACATTCTTCCCTTTTACGACTTGAAGGTGAGTCAGTACAGCTCCCTCATGTTTCTCTTACCTCTCCAGTTAAGCATTTTCAGCCTGATTCAGTGGTCTCTGTGCAGCCCAGTAAAAATGTTGCCTTAATAAGGCTGTGCGCTTAGCATGCTTTTATTAAAACCAAATCTCACTAGTTTCCATAATTAACCAGCTTTTAGCCAGCAATAGTCCCCTCTCTGCAGACAGAGATGAATCACTTCAGCTGAAATTATTGTACCTCAAACATCAAAGTCCTGGTCGAGTATGGCTTCTCAAAGTTTTGGTTATATACCATGTTATGGGAGAGTGTTCTAAGTGTCTTTTGCCATGGAGATGTGATGTGTCCATGATAAAGCCAAATGTTCCATTCCCTTTATGAGTTTACAGAAAGTGATTATTGTAATTTCCTGCAGCACATCTTTTTTCTTTGAACTTAGGTTCCTCAGCATTGCAACATTATGAAGTATCAGCCAGTTTGTACACACTATGCAGCTACAAGTTACAAACCTGTAAAACTTTCCCGACCACTGAGGCAGGGAGCCGAGGTAACAGAGTCACTCCTAATGCTACATTTCTACAATAATTTGATTAATTTTGCCTCTGCATTTTATACCAAAAGATTTACTACACTCTGAAAACCTTTGATGTCTGTGTTTTTCAAGGATGAATTGATTCAAGTAGTTTCTTCTCCAGAGGAGCAGCTCTCTCAGAGGACAGATTTTCACAGAGAAGCAGCAGAAGGGGATATCAGCCTCTTAAACCTGGTTCCTCCCCAAGCTTTTGTCCACCCGACAGAGAGCAACCCACTTCGCATTTTTGTAAGTAGGAGTTGACTTCCATGGAGAAAGGAGCAGTAATGTGCTTCTTTCATCAGAAGCCTGATGTGGAATTTGTGGGCGGTTGTTTTACTCAGATTGGTTGTAAAACTATCCAGAGTGAGAGTAATTCTTCATGGTGCAAGCTCTGGTAGATAGGAGTCACAGAGCTCATCCCACTGACAGTGGCACCATTTCAGTTTAGAGTGGGTTTTGATCAGTTTAGGGGAGGGATGGTAAGACAAAATTGCAGTGAAAGCAGAGAACTGGAGACCCTTTCAGTCTGACACTCCACAAATGATCAGTGATCACAGGATTTCTGGGAACATCATGGAACCCCTTCCTGCTTCTCCATTTGTTTCCCCATTTGGATGTTAAAGGAAAAGCCATGATCTCAATCTTTCTGTAACCTCACACTCTTGCCCAGGTAGGCAGGACAGGTGCAGTCTTTTCCTGCTGTTCAGTTGGGGGGCTACAGTTCTGCCTAATCCTTGGGTGAATGGGGAAGAGTGAAGACAAGCTCTGCTCACATTGCATCCTGCTGCCTTACAGTTTGTAAGAGTTCTCAGAGCATCCCAAACCACATTTCCAGGTTACTAGGCACAGAGATTCAAAAAATCACCACCACTTGCATAGGAGGGTTTTCTGTTACTGTTGTGTAGATTGTGATACTTGGCACCAGCTGCAGGAGGTATTTCCCACACCGTGCAGCACAGCCCAGAGGTCCCCGAGGTGCCTCCTAGCAGGCAGAGTTGTAGGGCTCAGAGCAGTGCAGTGCATGGGCACAGGCTGATCTCCCAGCCATCATGGCCCTGTGCCTGGCTTGGGTGGCTCTGGCTCCCAGCACTTCCTAGCTGCAAGGGGCCAGAGCCCTCTGTGCTAGTCTGGTGATCTTGGCATAACATCTGTGATGTATTCTTGTCCTGCCTGCACGCAGCCAGGACTCCAGTGGACTTGCTGATGAGATCCTCTGTGCATCACTTTCATCCCTCTGTCATATTAGTGTAAAAGCCAGGCACAGCTTGATCCCACACTACCCAGCACTGGGCTTTATCCAGAAACAGATGCTAGTGCAGGGAAATTGATGGCAAAATGTTCACTAGCTTCCACCACAGCGAGTCCAGTTTCCCTTCTTGGGTTCTGAACTGTTCAGAGAATCAGCAATGGATTTCAGAGTAATTAGGCAATAGTTTTTCCTTCCAGACTTGGAGACAACAGTTAAATTGGTGTATTTTAGGCAGTAGGGTTTATGAATAAATCAGACAAGATTGTGGGATGAGGGGAAGAGACAGAAAATAAAGGATCACACTAAGCAGAACAGCCACAGTGAGACAAAGCTGTGAATTCTTACCTTAATTGTAAGAACTGAATTTCCACTAATTTGACTTATTATGGTGCTCAGAACAATTTATTAAAATAATGTAAATAATGTTTTCATTTTTTTAGAACCCCTGTCCAGGATTAGTTCCATTTTTACTTCCTTTGGCCTATTGTGAATCAAATATTGAATATCATCTTTGTCCTCATCCAAAATATACCTTTACCAAGGCATGTCCCAAAGGATCTAGTATTCCAGTCACACAAAAGAAATTTCTGGATCACAAGGTATGGCCTTTTGAGTTTATTGTATGAGTACCTGTCTTGGTTATGTTCTTGCCGAGAACTTTCTCTAAGGAATCAAAATAGAAGGTGGAGTCATTCTAGATAGAAGATATTTTCAAATATAAATTATGCATGCACCTAAATAGTCAGTACATGGGTCAGAATAACTAGTTCTAGCTAGGCTTTATCAGTGTCTCTTATTGATGCCTGAATGGTTTTTTTGCTCTTTCCATGGGTTCACTGTTGTATTTTCACGTCCTTACAGTGATGGAAGGATCTTTGAAATATTCAGCTCCCTAAATTCAATTCTCAGCCAAGATACTGAGTCCTGCAAGCCTCTCTCCCCACTGCATTATGTATTAGAGGTCTGATTGTTGTAGCTCTTGTCATTTCAGGAAGTGATTTGTGGAGTAATGGAATGGAGAAAATTTTCACCATTGGACTATTCCACTTTTTCTAATGTTCCCACATTGACAAATACAGTAACTAGGTAAGAAAGAATTTGAATATACAATGCCTCTACCCTGCACTAATTTCTGCTGCCTGTAACCATACTGATCACTAGTCCCACAAATGAAGGTGAGCTTACAAGTGAAATTAATTACTGCTCAGAAATCCAAAACCAATAGAAAAAAATCCAACTGAACTCCTAGAAGGGTGGGTTAAGAACAATATCATTAGAAGAAATGCCTAGCCCAGGAAGGAGAATTCTAGTCTGGGCTTTTGATAACATCTCTCCTGAGCTTGTTGACTCAGTCCTAGAAGACCCTGGGAGGTGCAAACTCTGTCTGTAAAACCTTTAACTTATGGACACTTGCACCCAGTGGCAGCCAACATCTCTCAGACTCACATTCCCTCATATCACTGCAGTTTCTGGTGCACCCAGATTTTCTGGAAATATTTAAAAGTACCTCATCTTCATTGTAACTGCAACTGCTGTGAAGCCTCAAAATATGAAAATGCCATTAGTATTAATACATTAAACTAGTACCATTTCCATCACAGGGATCCTTACAGTTTAGATATGCTTCCAAGAGATGTACCACCAGTGCTGTCTGACTTACCTGAGAGAGACAAGGAGAACATAATTGACCAGTGAGTTTCTTCTCTATTCTATATATGGTGTGATTGAGTGTGTCTAAACCACTTGTATGGATGTGCCAAAAGCTGTCCCAAGAGTGCCTCAAAGCAAAAGCACAAAATCCCTCTTGCAGAAAACACACTTTTGTTATTGTTGGCTAAAAAAGAATACTTTCAAAAATACAAAAGCAAACTGTTCATCGTCTTACTCATTTTTAGTGAGACAGATGAAGCTGAGTTCAACATGATTCTTACTTCGGAGATGGTGAGAGCTGAATTTCCACAGATTGGGGAAGCACTGTCAAAAGAAGATGAAGAAGAATCATCAGAAAAAGCAAGGTAGGTATAGTTTGAAATTAGGAGAGAGGAACGGAAAGGAATGAAGTCAAGCATCCCTTTCAGAATTGCACAGAAAGTCATACTGAGATGCTCAGGGGCTCTATCACAAGTAGGATGCAGATCTAGTGCTTTGAGCAAATTTACACTGCAAATTCAGTCTCTGGATTTTACTTCAGAAAGCAGTTGTAATGTGGCACATTGGCCTGGATCTCTCTGACTTTGCTTATAGCAGTATGATCTAAGACTTGAGGCAGTTTGCTTGCATTCTCAGAGATATTCAGCATTCTTGGACCAGTGACTTTTGCTTTTCAGTGACCTTTTTGGTTAGGTATTTATTAAAGCTGGCAGAGGAAAGGGCCCTTAGAATTTCCCCCTGGCATGGTGCTTTTTTCTCTGGCTTTACCTAGGAGTGTTTCACATTTGCTCTGTCCGAACTTCACACTCCCCCAACACACATGGCAGCAGGCAGTGCAGGTGATGAGTGACTGCAGAGCAGCACAGGTGAAAAGTTCTGAGTTCTACCCTGAGTCCTACCCTTCTGTTTTCACAGCCCTTGTGGGACTTGGAGCAAGTGAATTCATTTCTGTCCAACAGTTGTCCCCTCTTTAAAGTGGTCATGATGTGGCTAAGATACCAAGATGTGCAAGATAACCTGAAACTTTCAGAGCTCTCAAGAGATTTGAATGTCTGCTTTACTTTTAGAGGGGAATAGTTTGATTGACACTGAAATCCCATTCAGATATCAGCCATTAAACTTTAAAATAGTGCTGCGTATTGTGAGGTCTCTGACAAAACACTGATTGCTGTCTTGTGAATACTACTGCACTGATTGAAAAGAATTTACTGTAAAGATGTGTCGCACTCAGTGCTGTTTTTTACATTTTATGACACTACTTGTCAGAACATGGGGATTTGGGTCAGCTTGTGTAACTAAAGAGTGACCTTCTTCCTCCACAGTGATACGTTGCAGGATGGTTCTTTTCCTGGGTGAGTAGTTCTATAACCATAAGCTTCTTTCTTTTTTAAATCTTAGATATCTGTTTCAGGAAAAAAAAATAGTTTTCAATATTAGCTAACTCTGGGTATTGATATTTACTTGTTGAAATCTTCCCTATTATTTTATGTTTATAAAGAGGGAAGCAAAAATTTCTTAGCAAACAATGAAGTCCCAATCCTTTACATTGTCACTGAAAGGTTCTTTGTTATTGTTGAAGGGGTGGTATTTCACTAGATGACAGAGAACATATTGCTCCTCTACAGAAGTTTCTGCATTTATATCCTTAAGGCAAATCAGGTTTTCATGTGACTGCTCTTATTCTGGCAATCACAGCATGTGTTCCTACAGGGATAAAATATAAAACTCAGTCAGCTTGTGTTTACCTGTCAGATGGTTAACTTTCCTAACTGGCCAAGCCAACAGTTAAGTGTTTTTTCTGCAGTTTTACTACTTTTCTAGTTCTGCATAAGTAATGGCATACCCTCTGTGTTCATTATGAAAAAAGAAATCATGAGTGCCTCTTTGGATTTTGTCAGCATTCCTAAGTAGTTTTCCTGGTTACTATAAATACAAATGACACTTTAAATTTCTTGCAGAGACCCACACAATGGTCCAGATGGACATTTTCAACCCCAAAACAATGAGCTCGGAGAGAAAGTTCGAAAACATCTGGAGACATTGAAGCTGAAAGCACTTAATAAAAGCCTTATTTTGGGATAAGAGTAATTTTACTATGTCCATGGTCTCGCCCTGCTTATCCTGTTAATGTATGAGACCTTCTCTGTCCCAGCTGCATTTACTTTTGTTCAGTGAGGTCAGCAACTTCTGATGCAAAAAGAAGAGAACCACCAGTAATGCCACCTCTGTCAAGGACTCTCACTGTACCCACTACCCAAAACACAATAGTTACTCCAGTGAGAAACCTCAGCCTTGCACCTGCTTATTTTGTTGTGGTGTGAAGGACCAGAAAACCTCAGTAGTACCATGTAAATAGTTTGGTAATTAATTTACAGCCCACTGTTTTCAAATAAAATGTGAAAAGACCTCATGACCAAATTATTCTGATTTTGTTTTTTTTAGTAACCACCTGTCCTTGAATTTTTGCAGGTAAATTGCTAAATCTCAGACTTGACAGTAAACCATACATTTGATATTTTTAAGGAAAAGGAGGACTTGAACACCATTACTGTCCACAAAGACAATGTCCAAACAAGTCTCATTAGCTGTTCAGGGATTTAATTCTGTGCACAGGTCTTGGCAAAAGGGTGCATGGGTTGTGTGAATGAACTGCAGAGCCTCAAGAGATACCTGTAATGCTCAGGGTGTATTCCCTAGGAAAGGATTTCTCAGCATATCATCGTGCAGCTGAGATATCTCCTAGTTTCTTGTTGGACTTCAGACAAAATCGGTTTTGTTCGTAGGGAGTTGATTGCTCATTTTCAAGAGTGGTCCAAGCTGTTTGTGCTGAAAAGCACAAATCTTCTGTACTAAAAGGCATGGAAATTGCAGCAATACACACTACATTCCATTCTTTCCAGGTCTACTTAAAACCCCTAAGAAAATAAGTTTATTTCAGAGAGTGATCAATGTAGACAAACTGTAAAAAGCCCAGGGAGATAGAAAATGGGAAAGTAGGGTGAAAAAGCTGCAGAATAGCCTGTATCACACTAGCTACAAACTATCTCTTCTCACTTCAAAGAAATAAAAAGCTGATAAGTTTCTGTTAAGTGTCTAATTGACAAGGGATTGTTCGGAATGTAGGTCTGGATATCTGCAGATTTCTCTAACTACAAACAACTGCTTGAATTTTTACACATTGCTTTTTTTCTTCTGCCAGTCCTGAGGGAAGCAGTTGATCTTTTAAGAGATGAGCTAAGAGCTGAGCATGTTTCTTAACATGACCATGACAAAAACATTTTTACAGTTTACAGTGAAAGCATTCACAGTTCATAATTCACAGTTTAGGTAAATCAAGCATAGATAATTCTTTGGAACTGTTATCTATCAGCTAAATGTCTAGTCTAGTAAAGATGGAATAAGTGTCCAGAAACAATAGTGATAAAACAAAGTTAATCTCTTTTTCTTACATCAGTATCACTTCCCCTCCCTTCTCCGGAACAGTTTCCCAGTCCTCCCAATGGAAATTATTCATGCTTCTCCATTCTCCAGCAGTAGACATCAGCCTTCAAAGAAATGAACCTCCTTTCTGTAGAAGCTGTCCTCCTTTCTGTGTTTTAAGGCTTGTAGGGGCCAGGTTTCAGTGCAGAGAAGGTAAGAAAATACCATTACCTTGCACTAAAATCTTCCTAAAATTCAAAGGGACTGATGGTTGTGTGCAGACTTCTGTGCCTTATATCCCTCCAGAGGTGATAAGACATCAGAGCCAATCCTGCTGTGTTTAAGAACATGAATTTCTGCTAAATAATCTGAAGTCTTATGTTTTCATGAGATCTCTTAGGTCAACGCCTCGTTGACTACAGAACACTTCCAGAAATGGGACATAAACCTTAACAATTATAACCTGCAGTTGGTGGCTTTCAGCAGTTCTGTGTTCAGTGTTTGATGAAAAGGACTGAGATGTCACAGAAAATTAATTGGAATAAAAAGGAGTGATGTAATGGAAAATGTGCCTTATTTTGGAAATCTAAGGGCTGCATTTTTACTGATGCACGTGGGAAAGTCAAAATGTGTAAATTGATGTGCAGGATGTGCAGACAAGTTTATTTCCATTCACTGCAAGTAAAATTGCTACTGCTTCCCTTGTTTGGAAAGGATTAATTGGCTAAATGACAATGCAACTGTTTTACTAATTAATATATATCCATTTTGCCTGAAAAAGCCTGTCCTATTAGTAAGGTTAATAAACACTGACTCATTCTTTAGCTTTTCTCCCTCATTACATAAATTTAAACTAACCTCTAAATCAAATAAAAGGTGCGTTTTAAAAGTTAAGAAAATGTTACTGTGGAAATGATCCATGAGCTCAAGTGCTCAATAACAGGGTTATTAATCTCACTTACTGTTCATGATGAGAGAAAACCCATCAAGGTCTTTAAAATGTAAATTAATGATATTTTATAAGAAGGCTGGGAGAAAAACAGCAGTGTGTGTCTGATGTAAAGAAAGGGGTGAAATTATATTTTCAGCTCATACGAATATTTCATGAACTAAAGAAACCTTGTAACCTTTGAATTTGTAATGCAAAGTTCAGTTATTCCAAGATCCAGTTGAAGGTTTTTTTGTCATCTGGTCTTTTTCCTGCACAGGTTTTCTTCTGTCTGTGTTCATACTGCATCCTTTGCCTTATGGAAACACCTCAAATGCTCTTCTCCAGCTGTTTAACCATGGGGAATTTTAGCTCGTGCTGAGCTGCTCTTTCAGTTTAGCTGGAAACAGCCAGCTAGTTTATAACAGCCAGCAGGTTTATAATTTATTGGGTGATGTGCACATGATGTCACTGACTTAGGAAGATGGATAAAGGTAGAGAATAAGGACTTCTCTGTGTGCAAGTGTGGGTAAATTTCTTTTCAAATGTAATTGTGAAGTGCTGCTCTGCAATCTGTGAGTGCATAATTCTTATGGTTTTTCAGAGACACCAAACAGTTCATATGAGGGCTTCTATGTCCTTTGAAAGCCACAGCTGCCACTGACGTACCTCGGTTTTGCATAGAAGTTATTCTAAGGTGGAATTGATTTAAAAATTGTTTTTTGATCCCGTTTTCTGCTTCTCCTGCTGTCAGTCTGTGTGTGCACTGGCTACCAGCACTGGTTTCTTGGAATAAATCCTTTTCTTCAAGCAGATGGCAGCTTCATAAGACAGCCTTCTCAAAATATTTTTGGTGTTTTTTTTCCTGAAATGTAAAAATCCTTCAGAGAGAAATTCTAAGCAGTGACCAGTGTCTGCAACTGTTTGGTCTTATATGGAATCAGCTCTTCCAGCCTGAGCAACCTCTTTGGGATCCTCCAGCTCTGCATGCTGCCAAAGGGTGGTCAGTGGTAGCTGCTTTGGTGTAGGGCCTGGAGAACATCAGTGCTACAGTCACACAATTCTTTTCTGGGCCTTGTGGTTTGGGTATTGTCAGTAGCTGGGTCTCTTGAGTTGCTCAGAAGGACCTCCTGTCATTCCCAGGAATGTGGTCCCATTCATAGAACTCCCAAAGACTGAAGGCCTTTGTCAAAATTGTCTTGTGATTCTTGTTATTTATGGACATCTCAAATAATGTGTCATTTCTTCAAGGCTGGAATTGGTTGGAAGTCTCCCATAAATATTGCTGTATTGAGCCATCCTTTCACTGGCTGTATTTCTCTGTGTCCTCCAAGAAAGCTGAATTTGGCCAAAAAAGAAGCCAGACACATTTGACAGGGATATATCTTCTACCACTGAACACCTGCAGAAGGTAATTGGTCGTGAGGGACCTACCAGATTACGTCTGTATGACCACAGCAGGGACTTGAAAATTAAATCAAGCAGCTCCTGAAAAACTCCAGGTGATTTCAGAACACCTGCAGGAAGTATTTTTCCAAAGCACTGGTACATCAGAAAACATCTTCTGATGAGCTTCTCACTTGTGCCAGACACTGTTTTGTTCCAGCACGTTCATGTTTTACCATACAAAGGTTAAATTGTGTTTAAGTGAGTGAGAGCTCTCCAAGGTGAAAAGAAATAGCATGTCTTTCTGCCTTTAAAGAAATAAAATTTCCAGTTCAGGACCCAGTCCTATTGCTAGCTGAGCACATTTTTAAATGGTTACAGTTTTTCTGTGTGTTTCTAAATACTTCAGTCAGTTTCTATGAGTTTTTAATTGCACAAGAAACCGAGTTAACAGTGCATTATTTTTAATCAGTTCATTTTATCTGGCTTCAGAATTCTGAAGCAAATTATCACCATCACAAACTAATTACTGGTTTGTAATAATTTCACAGTGTGGAGTCTCCAGTAATCCAATATGCATTGCCTACAAAACAACAATGCACCGTGTCACCTCTGGGATTTTGGCTGTATGTGTTACTGGCTGAATTTCAGAGCACCAGATGAAGAAACCAAGGCTTATTTCCCTTGAGTTTGGATTTGCATGATTAGTTCTCTCTATGTTACCCTGAAAATGGACATCAAGTATCAAGAGAGAATTGCCTTCAAACAATTCTCTTTTTGCTTCCCTGCCTCTGAAGTACCTTTCCCTGCAGGCAGCATCACATTTCAACCTCCTTCCTACTTCTAGTGTCACAGCAGGCACAGATGTCCCTGTGCAGGTACTGTCAGCAATCACAGATAGTTGTTTTCCATATTGGTACAGGAAAGCTCAGGATGCTGCAAAGTGTTGATGAACTATGTTCACCACCAGAACTAGAGACTGAAAAGCTTCTCATTCCTTGTGTATGATACAGACCAGAGAATCTCAGATTTCTGAAGCTTGGTTCATTCTGCTAATAACCTCTCCATGTCAGTGTGAGGAGTATTCCCATCCCCTGTGGGAACACAGCATAATTTCCAGTAGCTGTTTCTCCTGCAGACAGAACAGCTGAAAGGGAACAAAGCAGCTATGTCTGCTATGACAGCAAAACCCACCTTTGTCACTCATTTGTCCCTTCTGCAAGCCCCTGTCCAGCTGCTTGGATGAACACTTCCTCTGTGGATCCTTCCTGGAAAATGCTGAAGATCCTACCAATGAGTTGTCTTTCAAACCTGCCCCGTAGTGCTGAGATGCTAATCCAGCCAGGTTTTCCTTCCCAGGCAGCCTTCCCTTTTAATCTGCACCACTGGAAGTACTGGTTTATGGAACCAGGGCAATTTCAGTGCTGTTCCCCATGCATCATCCATCGTTTTACTGACACTCAAATTAGTATAGTCACAATCTTGCCTTGCTAAAAGCAGGTGATAGAGAGGCTGTGAGCTTCTGTTCATGGTACTGATATTCATACACTTGCTGAGAGAAGTGATCCAAGCTAACTGAACTCTTCCAATCCTGGTAGTTAAAAAGACAGGCTTCAGTGCAGACTGGTCATGGACACCAGTGTTCAGCATCCAAGAAGGCTCCTGGTGCTAGCATTTAAATCAACCTTGGTTAAAACTAGCATGGGCAGCTTTCTTGTGCTGCAGTCAGACCTCCCACCTTAGAAGACTCCTGCAGACTTTTGGAGTGCAACTCTGGTCCTTCAGAATTAAAAGTTAACAGTGAATAATAACATACATAATGAACGATCATGATTACTCAATTAACTAGCAGGAAAGACTGAAAGACCACTCCTGTGTATCACCATGAAGCTTCAGCTGATGCAAACTGATCCACTTGAGAACACACAGATTTTCAGTGTATTGTTTGTAGTTCACATTTAGGAAGTGAGGCAAGAAGAGGTTTGCATGATTTCAGTGGTAGGAATGAGTGTCAAAAGGCAAAACTGCCATCCAGATCTTAGCCAATGTGCTCAGTAATGCCAAACACAGACATTTAAAGCTCAAGACAACATATCCAGCATGTCAGAATGTTTTTTAACCGATCTGTACTTCTTTCTGTTTTACTTCTGGTTTCTGAGCTGCAGGTTCTGCTCCCAGTATATTTTAAAGCCTTTTCTGAAATTGTGAAAGCTAGAACCTTGATTTAATTTATATTAAAATATATATTACTTAATCATCTGCAAAGCAGTTCTTTATAACAGCTCCAAACACTGTTACTGTTGCTGCTGATGTCCTAAAACTGATATTTCTCATCTAGTATCAATTAAGATGAGGCTTTAGCCAAGGACTTGTTTAGGATCAGATACCATTTTTATGGGAATAAATGAGCCTCTGAAGAACAACCATATTTACATATATATAGATTCTCTGTGTCTGTCAATGTTGTTTGAGAATACTGGCTGTCATCCTTATTGCTTTCTGGTCCAAAGAAGATGCAGTAAGAGAGTAGCAGCCCTCAAGGAAACTTCGGCAAAACACCTCTATAAGAAACTGTAAACAGCAGGAGCTCTTGATATTAAAACTACTTTTCTGCCATTTCCTGTGGAGACTCACTGTGTTGGTCACAAGTTCCTGGTCACATCTTGATAATTGTGGCTATTTCTAGTCATTATTGGACTCATTACCCTGATGTATTATTTAGAAGACTGTTTATACCAATAGACAGATAAAAGGAAAGTTAGCTTTACAAAAGCCACATATTGAAATGTCTTCAGAAGTTTTGAGTTTTGGTTCTGATGTGCCTTGGCTGAAAACAGCAGGCATTGTGTCACTGGTATCAGTGCTGTTAGCATTAGCCCTTTCAGACTTGCATGTTTCTCACTACATTAAACATTTGCTAAGGACATAGTCCTGTGTTTAAGGTAATAGACTGGAACTTGGTTCCTGAGAGACCACTTCATCCTGCTAGGCTGGAATTACACAGGAGGGGCCTGACAATAGCCTGCTTTCCTTGGAAAGCCCTTTCTTTTTTCTGCTGTTACGTGCTGCTAAATGTTCTCTGTTAAATCTTGTGTGTTTATGATGGCATCATATGCTGCTTCAAATCACGGAGGGAGCAAATGGCTAAGAATCCAAGTACCTATCTCCCTCTGATGCCCCTGGCAATGAAGCATCCAAATATCTTCTCAGATCTGAGTGTAAGTGCTGTGCCAGAATGCAAACAAAGGAATCTTTTATCTCAGACATTACAGCAGCTTGCTGATTGTGGACAGTCCTCTTTTCAGTCTCTCAGACCCCACACGTTGTTTGCACTTATTGCTCTGAATTGTTCTAGGCTCCCAAAGGGACAGAGCATTACTAATTTACAGCAATCACTCTAAAAATAATAAAAAAACTATGGAAAAATATTGGGGAGGAGACAGTGGAAAAGCACAACTATCCTATCTGCTCTTCCAACCCTCCAAACATAGCACATCACAGTGAAAATCTCCTTTTTAGTAACATATGGCGACAGAACTTTGTAAGTACCCTGAAACATGACAAAATTCCCCTCTCTGTGTATGGCTGACATCTCACATGGGAGAAGTAAAACTGTTCTTGTACTCTCAGGAAAGAAGTAATAAATTACTGCTCTGCTTATTATTTCAGTGAATGTTTGTTGCAGGAGTTGGAGGTTGATGTACAATTGAATGTAACTGCAGAGATGGAGTTTATGTATTAGATTAAAACAAAGATTCAAGGTAAGGGGGATTGATAGTGGAAGAAAGTGCTTCACAAAAGGATAAATTGAAAATAAAGAACATGAGAGTGGCCCAATTGAAAAATATTTTCCCAAAGGGTCTCTTCATCAGTTCAGAACAATCCAAGTCTGATAAAATGTTCGTAGAGCAAACCAAAAGGGGACATCTGTGATGGAAAAAGGTGCCTCTGTTTGATCACTGGATTTTTTGACTTTATGCAGAAGTTACTGGATGAGACTGAACACATTGACCATGCAAGAGGTTGTGACAGTATCTTATCCTTAGGACAAGGGAATGTATACAAGTCTGTTGCTGTTAAAGAATGCAAATGTGAGGATGTGATGTTTTCAATCTGATTTCAGGCATCTGAAAGTAAGGAAATCCAGACACAATGTCACAGAGACAAAAGTAACTATTTACACGAGCTGTTATTTGTTTAACCTGCAGGCACAACTCAGACCAGTTTAAAGTCATTTATACATAGCTTATTCCATTAGCACTGGAAAGTCTTGCATATATCCAGACTCTTGTTGTTTTTGTAATTTCTACATTTGCCTACCTCTTATCTTGTTCCCTTTGAGTATTTGTTGCACTTGCAATGTGTCCATAAATACCTCACAGAAGTCTAACAATACAAACCTTTCCACTGATAGGAATGGAGTTACACCTCCTTGGCAGGGAACACTCTTGGAAGGCCTATGTACAGGTAATATACCTGAGGAAAATTCTTACACTACCAACAGTAGGACAATCTTGGAGTTTCACAGAGAAGGACCCTAACAATGTTTTAATTTCATCACTCAGTGTAACGTTGGAATAACTGGTCCTTTGGTTTCACCCATGGTAGTCAGATCTCAAAAAGCCTCTAGGACTGTCCTTCAGCTAGAAAGATTCCTGGTCACTTGTAACACTTGCATCCCTGAATGCTTTAAGGAGTGGTGGCTTTTACAAATATTCCCCAAAAGAGTCTTTTTCAAATACGTTCTTCCTGTGACTGACTTGTAACATGCCAGTTTTGCATTTTCTTGTGTTATACTACACACTTCTAGGGAGATAGTTTGTATTTTTATAAAAGTTCTCTGTTTTATATTTGTTTAAAAATAATAATATACTTCTGGTTTTCTTCTGTGTGGAAAGCCTGACTGTTTCTCAGACCCATACCTTCAAGATAACATACTTCCAACTGTTTATTTGGGGATTTAACTGCTTGATGAATTCTTAAGTGTGTTTTCTTTGATGAAATTAGCAGCAGCAGCAGCTCATCTCTAAACACATCCATAGTCATTACTAATGAAAACACTTCTATCATCACCTTATTCACATCTCCAGGTAAGACTTTAATTTACATTACAGGAAACAGATAGTAATATATATAAAATCTGCAGCTGTCAACTTGAACAGATGTCTCACTGGCTGTTAGCAATCTCAAATTTGAGTTGTTCTAATTTATATCCTGATTCTGATTAAAATAGGCTCTGAATATTTTGGGTGACCACTATTAAATACTATGAGAGGTCTATGAGCTTACTGGCTCCATGGGTTTTAAAGTGTCTCCAGCCAGGCCCTGAGAGTTTCTAGTCAATTTTAATAATTGGCTTGATTGATTTCATTAAAAGGCAGCAATTACATCAGAAAACTACTTGAAATAAAGCTGACTGTCTCTGAGCTATGTTTCTAATGCATTTTGAAATCTTTTAACTTAATGTATTTTAGTTTGTCTGCAGCTACTTGAGTAATATAAGAGGGAACAGCTTGTTTCCTTCGGAATGGAGATACTATTTGTGAAATAGCCTTTCCAGGAGTGAGTCACTGATGAAGGGAGGAAGTTCATTTAATATGCTCCCATGAAAACTTCAAAAAGAAAACTGAGTTTTCAGTTGTCTGAAAGAAAACCGAGGGTGCATAAAGTCAGCCATCATTAAATATGGAGTCTTCAGCTGCCACATGAAATAAGCTTTTCCCTTTTGTTATGATTTTGATGGCACTCAAAAATGATATCTGAGCCAAATTCAGTCCTTGCTAGAAACAAGTACTGCATTAAGTACTTGGTGCAGTCACATGTGATTAACTCTGAGGCAGAGCCATCTCCGTGGTGGTAGGGGACCTGGCAGTGAAGAGTGCACAGATTGCAAGTCCAGAGAGTGGACATCAGGTGCCCGCCCAGAGCAGTTCTTTCCTGAGCACGCACAGGGGCTGCTCTGGCTGTGAGCATCAGGTGAAGCCAGGCACCACTTCTGCCTGGGCACATCCCATGTGCCTCTGGATTGCATGCACAGCATGGAAAGGACCTCCCAGGAGGCACCTTTCACCCCAGAGAGCTCAGATCACAAGTCCTGCTGGAGGGTAGTGCTGCTCTGGGAACACAGGGCACCTATGGGCTGAGGTCAGGCCTGGAATGCAGCTCCACTGATTGCTGTTGGTGTTGTCTGATCAGCACGATGAGGATCGGTCCTGCAGGGATTTACTGACTTCAGCTAATAATAGTCATGTTAGGTTTATTTTAATTTTAATCAATGTCAGAAGCTTCATCTAGGGCCCTTCTTACTAGACATGAACTCTCACTGGAGCCTTTGTTTTATAGGCTATAAATTTGTGGTCTTTAATCAATTCAGAAAAAAGACCATCTCTTAGTTCTTCACTGTCCTGATTGACTCATGGCAGCTTTCATTCAGCAAACTGTAACTTTGGTATCTTTCCTTCTAGGCTTTTTCAGCTCATACTGCCAGATTCAGGCCTGCCCTCCAGTGGATGTATTTTCTGCATTTTGGTCTGTCTTGAATTACCTGTAAGAAAAAAACATTATTGAGAAAAGCCAACCAAAATCATACAGTACTACTGGAAAAGCTGAACAGTTTTGACGGAGATAAGTCCAGTGGGCCTTTGCTCTCCTCCTCTGAACAAATGATTTTATGATAATAAACACATTAGAAACAAATGCAGGAATTAGAAATAAAAGGTCTTTCAGCTATAAGAGAATTTACAGGAAGAAGAAAATATGCAAAAAAACTTGTAGAAAGAGAAGGATTAGTGCTACAATTGTGTTTCCAGTTTGAAATCAATCATGACTTTATTGGGTTTTATATATAACATATGAAACCCAAATTTTGTAGGAATTCTCTTGAGGAAAACAGGAGGGGGGTTTATTATCATTATCTTTTTAACAAAATATTTTTCCTTTCTCTTTTCTGTATCAATCCGTATGAGGCTTTTACATAGGTGACTACTGGAGTCCAGCCCTTAAGAGAATGGAAACTGACTGGAAGGTAAGTGAAAGAACCTGGAGCTATGATACCTCTCAAAGATAAATCCTTCCGTGAAAGACCACCAAACTCCTACTGAGAAAAAAAGAGGAAAATGCCTGTTTATAATGATAACTTTATATTCTTCTAGCTTCAGCGAATTTATACTCTCCAGAAAAGTAAAATAGAGGCTGGAAAAGCTGAGTTTTTGCTAAGGGATAACACCAGGAAAGCAGCCCTATTTTTCTGATGTTCAGAAAACAGCAGACATATGCTTTCTGCATTTTTTTTTTCTGGCAAGATCTCTCAGCTGAAGTGCTGAGTAACCAAAATGATCTTTTCCAAATCTTTGAGAGTGCTTCTGTTCACACCTTTACCATAAAGATGCTATTCTTGGAAAAGTAGATCACTCCCAGCCATGCACACTCCCAGTCTGTCTTCTTTTGGGCTATTCCTTCAATACCACATAAAGCTGAAGGTTTAACAGATGACTTAGTTTCAAATCCAAAGGCAGCAGTCATATCCAAAGTTTGTCTTCAGTGATTTTGATTAGCACCAACCAAGATTTTTTTTTTCCATAAATATTTCAAGTCTAAAATAAGCAGCTATAGTGGAACAGTGATCTTTAGTGAGAATTTTCTGCTGATGATTAATACAGTGCTGGTGATGATGTCTCCGCTGCTGTCACCGATAAAATATCTGTATAAATCTTAGCTGGATTCAGGATTGCTGACACTTAAACAGATGCCAGGATCTCAGTCCTGGCCAGCAGAGGACACTAAGAGATTGTAGGAAGAGCTATACAAGACCCTGGAGACCTTATAGTTCAGCATGCTCACTGCTGAAGAGTTAGTATCTGGGATGTGGACCAGAATTTTCCCAGAAAGAAGGAATTTTTGGGAGGTTTTTCAAACTTTCCAAGATTTTTAAAATAACCTTTGGATGAATATTGCTTTTGCTGCTGGTCTGCTCTCTATGTGGGCTGGTACTTGCTGGCAATGAGCTGGAGCCAGTGAGCAGGGAAAAACTCTTTATAGAGGTCCAAGATATTCTTTTACTTGTGCCCAGTGCTGTGGAGGACTTTGTGACTACACTGTGCAGTTTGGTACAGCTGAAGCCACACTCTCAGCTTGCTTGTCAGGGTTTAATGGTCAAGCTGAGATGTCACCTGTCATCCTCTTTGGATGGACAGTAGTAAAAGTTCATCTGTAACCCATGGGGCCCAGGTGCCAATGTCACAGGGATGCAGTGAAATGGTCGAGGTTGACTTTGAATCTGCTGAGTTTACTGTAATCTCAGGTTCCTGTTGATGGGGATTTTGTGTTTGTAAGCAGCAGCATTAGCTCATTCCCAAGCTGTCTTCTTCCTTCAAGGTTTTCTCAGTTCCTTTGGCTTTATAAACCCCACCTAATACCATCACATCTTTCCCCAGTCAAAAGTTCATAATTTTGTGCCTAACCTCATTCAGTTCGAGCGTACACATGCTGTAAAGGAAGAAGCATTGGGTAAAGGAAGCCAGCTCTGACTTAGTAACCTACTCCATGGTACTGTACAATTCTGTATGTCTTGAGCTTGCTTGTGTACTGCAAGTCCTCATGATATACTAAGAAAAGTAATCTGAAAATTCACGCAGTACATGTCTTCAAGTGCAAAACTCTGGCACAGGGCAATTCTGCCTGCTCAAAGACGTTTCAGACGCTACTGAATTCAGCACCGGTTCTGCTGTGAACAAGCTTTCAACTGACCTTTCTGGAGCTTTGAAGGCAGCACTTACCCAAATTCAGGTTTTCATTTTAGAGCACCAGTTCTGTGTTGAAACCTCACCCTGAAAACAGGTGGTAGGGATGTTCAGAGGAAGGTCTGCCGTCAGGCTGTGTGTATTTCCCTATCCTCAAAGAAAAGGCTAAACTCACTAAGCAGAAACTCAGCAGGAGCTGGGAGGTGCTGCCTCATGGAGAGGCAAGATGCTGTCATTGCTCTTCTGCAATAAGTTGGCTCAAGGAAAGAGGCTTTTAAATGGATTCCCAGCCCTGTGCCAGCCTGGTGTGTCATTGCAAACTGTGCCTTTGCTATTCTTGGCAGCCCACACTCCAAGTGGGATATGGCAGGCAGGTGTTCCTGTGTCAGGATCCATTACAATGAAGAGATGTTGAGCAGGCAAAACTGGGAACAGCATTCCTCACTGTTTCGTGTGCACTGCCCCTGTTGTTACTCTTTAGGTCTGAATGTGATCTGTGTCCCTTGCTGTGTCAAGCACAGATTATAGACATGGAGAGTCCTCTGGCAAATCTCACGTTTCAATGCACTTTAAAGGTGTTGTTGATGTCTGAATCCTGCAGAAGACAGAGAGGAGCAGAAAGTGTCAGGTTTTACCTCTCTCCTTTCAGTCTGGGGAGAGAAAGTAGCAGATAATATATCCATTACTTCTTCAAAGCCTGAGTGTAAAAAACACTAGTGGAAGACTGATGATGTTAATAGGTAAAGCATAGAATCATAGAATCATTTAGATTGGAAAAGACCTCTAGGACCATCAAGTCCAATCAATAACCCAATGCTGCTGAGCCCACCACCAGCCATGTCCTGAAGTGCCACATCTACACATCTTTTAAACTCCTCCAGGGATGGTGACTCAGCCACTTCCCTGGGCAGCCTATTCCCGTGCTTGACAACCCTTTCGAGTAAAGAAAATTTTCCTAAAATACAAATTGAAACTCCCCTGGCACAACTTGCCCTTTCCTCTCATCCTGTCACTTATTATAAGAGACAAATGCCCACATTGCTACAACCTCCTTTCAAGAACCATAAGGTCCAGTTTATCAAGAAACTAATTTATTTTGTGACCCTTCAAATGGAAGGTGCCAGCTAAACCAGATATAGGCATCCAAGAAAGGTAACCAAGGAAGTTTCTCCTTCCTGATTTCACCATTGATGAGGAGGTGCCAGCTGGGACAGCAGTTCTGTAATTCATGTATTATCTTTCTCCACTTCTTGACACTTTCAATGTGTTTCATGAAGCACATGAAAGCACTCAAATTCCTTTAAGATATTTCTGTGAGCTCAGTCAAGTCCTTTGAGCACTTGAAACGCAGCAAGATGTAAATTGTACAAATTAGAGACTAAGCTGTAGATAATTAATAAGATTTTTCTGGAAATCCATCATGCACTTGAAAGGCAATTTTTATAGCCTAATATCTGTCAGTAGCCTGTATCAGCCAGCTCTTTCACTCAGCAGAATCAAGAAGGATGTGAAAGGATGGTAAGACAATTTTTTTCTTAGGGTTTTCTTGCTTGCCATTCACTAACTGAGTAACAAAATCTATGGAATATTTTATCCTCCAACAAATGTGTTGTGCTAATTTTCGACTAAAGACATTGTATCTTGTGCTCACGGTTGCCAAAACAATTGTTCAAACAGAAAAATGGAATAAATTTGTCTTATAAAAATGGCAAAATTTAAACCAAACAGGTTTAACAGGCTTTGTTTCTGAGATTGAAATGTATAGTACAATAATAGAAGCTGTACTCGGCAAAGACTTTAAAAAATAAACTGAAGTTTCTCTGGTTCATTGCAGCTCTCTGCTGATTCTCTCATGTGTAAAATATAGTCTCATTTCAGCAAGATTTGTCTTTTCTGGTGGGAATGTACTTTTCCTCAATCCAGATTATAAATGTTATAATGTTCAGCAGGTGGCACCACCTGCCCACTGCCAGTGCTGGCTCCAGGATGACACCAAGGTGTGCTCATGTGCCTTGTGTGAAAATCTGAGTGGTACCCAGAGCCAGGGAAGTGACAGCTCCTACTCAAAGGCCGCCTCCAGCAGCACTGGATAATGCCCTCCTCACTGTAAGGGAAGTTTATTTTTTTCCTCTCTCTGATGCCATCATATGTTGTGCTTGTATTCTTTGACATTCTTGTGCCTCACCTCTGCAGTCACATAATTTGTGTGTATACAAAGCTTTCCTCAGTGTTTTGCCAACCCTGCTATCCAATGCTAGAGCAGTGTGGGATTTGCTGGCAGGAGGGGCAAGGCTGGACGAGGGGCCGTGGGCCACACCATGTTCTTACCTCCTGTGGTGGACACTCTGCATCCTCCTGCACTGCCCTCACCTTAGTGACTGCTGTAAAAGAGCAAGTGGATGTGTGAAATAAATTGCTGTTACTGACTTTGTTATCTTGCCAGAAGTCCCAGCTCTTCAGTGGCTCTCTACTGCCTGCTGTACAAAAGCAGTGAGGAGCCATCAGCCAGGCAGACACAAGGCACAGTTATGGGGAGTGAGCACAGTGGAGCAGAGCCCTTAAAGCAAGGGTCATGTACTCTCAGACTGGCTTTGCACAGATTCCCAATGAAAGTCCTGGGCTTGCAGCCCTCTGCATATGATTATTTTTCAGAGGATAAGAGATCCATTAGCTTTACTAGTCCAGACCAGATTTAGACAATACCAGTTAGTCCTAGATTGGTATTTTTTTTATGACAATGGGATGATTCCCAAAATAGAACATACATACATAATTATTTTCATGACCAAATCACAAATGTCCAGCCAGAATAATATCCCTGGCTGAACAATGTAACCCAGACTCTTTTGAGTTGACAAATTAATATTTAATTTCTGGACAGAACCAGCCAGAAAGAAGGAACCACAGCCTTCTCTGGAGAAATGCACTCCAGATGTGCTTGAGCACAGACAGCAGGAATAGATAAAAGGCTTTTGGCCTATGATAGGCAGGGTCTGGATTCAGCTTTGCTTGTCAGGGTGAACAGTGCATGGATGGTAAGTATGAAACCAGAGGAAGCTAAACAAGAATGCTTTGTTAAATGACTAGGGGTGCCAAAAGGGGCAATAGCTTTAATCAGGTCTTGATAGAGAAGTCCTTCTGTTAGTACAGGGAGTAAGGTTTTAGCCTTACATAAGTGTTTTATATTTATGTGTTGTGGAGGCACAGAAAGAAGACATACTGCACTTCTAATATTTGCTAACATTAAAGAGGGAATTTCACAGTGGTCACAAACCCTGAAGCCACATGAAAGTTAGGTTAGAAAGTCATCTTCAGTGAACCCTTTGATAGCTTGTTGGGATGCACTTCAGTTGGTTCTTCAGGTTAATTCCTTTGCATGTTCTCTGTAGTTAAAAAGCGTTGGCAGTTTTTCATAACTCCCTACCTTTAAAATGGGTTGCCTTAGTTACCGTGGCCAGCTTGAGAGACAGCAAATTTAGTGCTAATACATTTTCAAATCTCTGCAGTTTCTGTAAAATCTGTGTCTTAATCAGCTACAATATATACTTTTATCATGGTGTTAATAAGCATAGTGGTGATGCCTAATCAAGTTAAATAAGGAGAGAAGATTGTCACAGGCCAGAACAATAGCCTTGGGTCATTACCTTGGTGACTGTCCTGTGAATATTAGGTGAAACACATTGAGGAATTCCCCTGTAACTGGAAATAAGGCTGGCTTCAAATGGCTCAGATGTCTGGTGCTTGGAAGCAGCCTGCTGCAGCCAAGGTCATAACTTGCCCCAGGAGGAAACTGATAAGTCTTAAGTTGTCTTCTTGATTGATGGTTCAGTATTTCCTATGGCACTTCAGAAAATCAGAGAAACCAATTATTATTTTAAAGGTTATTTTTTAAAGGGTAACTACTGTCCATGATAAACTGATTTAACAGGGGTCTCAAAGGCTATTGATTTATTTTGGTCTCATCAGCACAGTATTTGGTTTGAGAACACCTCTCTATGTAACCTGATGTGATAAAAGTAATTTTCCACCTCTACTCTTTTTCTTTTGTTCCACTTTTAAAATTTTAGAGTAGGGTAAGCTGAAGTTTAGTGACATTCGATATTATTTGTCTAACTGTTTAAAGTTCCTAAAACCCCTTTAATTACAGAAAGATACTTGCTCTTCACAAAGTAAAGAGCTGGCATTAAAGGAACAAGCAGTGACTGAGAATGTGTGGCTGTTTCCAAGCTCAGGGTCTTAAGGGACAGTGGAAGAAGAAACTTGGAGTTCTGCTTTCATGGAAGCACCTCTTTCTCTAAAGAGCAGCTGTGGGCTGTGCTGCAGGACTGGAGGTGCTCTGGTCATTTGTACAGAAGGAGCACTTTTATTTTCCTTAAACCGCAGCCTAAGTTGTTGTGGTCAGCTGAGTGAAGAATAAGAAACCAAAAATTGTGGTTTATTTATGAAATTAGCCAGTATGGATTTCACTGCAGCCCTGCTGTTCTTCCTGCTCAAGAAACTTACTCAGTAGAAGTAATAATGTGAAGGAGGAAAACACTGAATCTATCTTTTATAGCTTCTCCTAGTAGCAAAAACAACTTTCTAAGTCTTCAAATCACTAAAGGAGCCCACTTCTCAGAAGCTCCTGTTTTTCTGAAAGGTGGGGCTGAGTCTATCCTTGTGAAGTTTCATATGGCTGAAATGACATAATGAATATGTTTTACAAAGCTTTAAATGACAGTGGGAAAAAATAAGTAACAAGTCAGCCTCAGTCTTAGGTTACAGTTAGGACAAAAACAGGTGGGTTTGTGCATGTAGACTTCTCTCCTCACACACATATTTGTGCAACTAGCCAAGGTGTGTTTTTAATGTATGTTATCAGGAGTGCAAGTACTACTTCAGCTTCTGTCAGTTTCTGGACTTTCCTTCACACCTTTACAAACAGAAATGTCCTCTGGTGTCAGCCCACTGGTCCACTTGCTCCCACTGATGTTGCTGTTTAGGAAGGGGGCATGAGCACAGGCATTTTCTGCAGTCCTTTCCCCCCAGCCTCCAAAGCTGTTGTGTCCATGATGTGAGTGTGTAAATGTAAGGGTCTTTTCCTTGAGAATGTACCTAATCTCTTTTTGAAACTGTCGATATCATCTGCCTTGCAGTCCCTTGCAAGTTTACTGCCCACTGTGTACTGAAGTACTTCCTTAAGTGTGTTTTATAATGATTTATTGTTGCAACATCCTCAGGAAGAAGAGCATAGTCATCCTCATTTGACACCAGGGAAAGATTAGGAGGGTTGTTTCCAAAAGCACCTGTTAATAGATGTCTCATGCATGAGTTTCTCTAATGTGAGGCATTTGAGTTTTCAGATGCCTGCACTGATTTCTATCCCAGAGCAATCATGTGCAATGATTAACAAATGAGGATCACTTATGGTGTTGTTCAATTTATTGACAGACTCATAATTAAATACTAATTCCGTAGCAAAGCTGAGGCCAAACCTAGTTCTCCCAGTCACGGTCAACTTCTTTTTCTTGGAGGTTTTTATCTGGCTCATCATTTGTTATCTTGAGCAGACAATATCAAAAAGGGACCACAATAAAAGCTGGCATTATTTGCTGATGTTCCAGACTTGTCCACTGAACAAAGAATGGCATTTGCCTGATCCAGGGAAAGCTGCAGTGGAAAACTCAGTGTAGAGCCGTACAATTACAATCTATCTGTTAAGGCACGTAGAGAAAGATATAAAATTCATATTGCTAGGGGGAAAGCATTTTAAAGTGTTTTATGGTTCCCTAGAAAACATGTCTTATGAGGAATGGCTGAGGGAGCTGGGTTTATTCAGTCTAGAGGAGATTTAGGGGGGACCTCATCACTCTCTACAACCTGACAGGAGATTATAGTGAGGTGGGGATCAGTCTCTTCTACTGTGCCTCCTGTGAGAGGCCCAGAAGACAATGGCATCAAACTGAGGCAGGTGAGATTCAGATTACATGTTACAAAAAAAATTTCACTGTTAGGGTAGTGGGGCATTGGAATAAGTTTCCCAAGGAGGTAGTGGAGTTACCATCCCTGGAGGTGTGTTAGAATTTGGTTCTGGTGCTGGGTGATGTGGTCTGTGGGTGAGAGTGCTGGGTTGATGGTTGGACTTGTTGATCATAAAGGTCTCTTCCAACGTTGATGATTCTGATTCAGTGATTCCACGATTATCACTATTTCAGAATCTAAACTCCCACATCCCCATCAAAATCAAAAGAGGACGAGAAGAAAGTGCCAAAGAAGAAGGAAAGCAGCCAAGTGTCCAGAACCAACAGGTTCTGTGTGCCCCGTGTCGTTCCACATCCAGCCGCGATGATGGGTCACAGGGCGCCCGTAACGCCGCCGGAGAGCCGAGCGCCCC